>WNWK01059027.1:0-10295 GCA_009830355.1 Cherax destructor | reverse complement strand
TGGAATCACATTTGTATGGACTGATGAAGCCACTGTGTGGCGAAACGTTTCCTCATTAAAGATACCCAAGTGTTGCACATGTGTCTAATTTATCAACTTGTCGCTTCTCTGAACGATTCATCTACATTCCTGTCTGACACAGCAACATCTTGGTATCTTAATACAGGGATATCTTCACTTGCCTTACCTTTAGGTATGACTTACTTCCACATCTGACAAATGTGATACCACCTACGACTGCTGCACCTCACCTGCCTACAGTATATAAGCCACTTCTTCGCACTTATGCTGTATTATTTTCAAGATTGATGGACTGATTACATCGACTCAAGGCTGAGGGACTGATTGTCTCCTACTCCTCCTGTTCTTCACCATTCTCCTTTGTATGGACTGATGAAGCCACTATGTGCGAAACGTTTCCTCATTAAAGATACCTAAGTGTTGCACATGTGTCTAATTTATTAACTTGTCGGTTCTCTGAACCATTCATCCTGAAATAAATCCCAATATTCTATTTGCCATATTACGTACGCTTAGGCATTGTTGTCTTGGTTTAAGGTTGTTGCTTACCATAACCCCCAAGTCCTTTTCGCAATCTGTATGACTTACTTCTACGTTATTTAACTTGTAAGTGCTAGGGTTATGGACACTCCCGTGTTTCAGAACCTTGTATTTATCTACATTGAACTACATCTGCCACTTTTCTGACAGGAATTGAGTTTGTCTAATCCTCCTGATGTTCCGTGACATTTACGTTTGAATCAATTATCCTACCTATCTTCGTGTCATCGGCGAATTTGCTCATATCACAATTAATTTAGAAAGGACTTAATTTTAAATGAGTTCTTTCTAATTGAGCAGTTTTACCTATTCGGCACGACATATATATATGGGGTGTGGGGTTAAAAGATAAAGAATATAACACAAAGTGGGAGTTGTCACAGTTGCTCTTTGCTGATGACACTGTGCTTTTGGGAGATTCTGAATAGAAGCTGCAGAGGTTGGTGGATGAGTTTGGTAGGGTATGTAAAAGAAGAAAATTAAAAGTGAATATAGGAAAGAGTAAGGTGATTAAGATAACAAAAAAAATAGGTGACGAAAGATTGGGTATCAGATGGGAGAAAATTAACACTAAAACTCTAGTCAGTGATTATTGTACTCTAGGAACATAATATTATTAGTCTTGTGTAAGTACACACAGGTTGCGAACTGTATGGAGGAGGTGAATGTATTCAGATATTTAGGAGTGGACGTGTCAGCAGATGGGTCTATGAAGGATGAGGTGAATCGTAGAATTGGTGAGGGGAAAAGGGTGAGTGGTGCACTTAGAAGTCTGTGGAGACATAACTTTGTCCATGGAAGTAAAGAGGGGAATGTATAAGAGTATAGTTATACCAACACTCATAAATGGGTGTGAGACATGGGTGGTGAATGTTTCAACAAGGAGAAGGCTGGAGGCAGTGGAGATGTCATGTCTGAGGGCAATGTGTGGTGTAAATATAATGCAGAGAATTAGTAGTTTGGAAATTAGGAGGAGGTGTGGGATTACCTAGAGGGCAGAGGAGGGGTTGTTGAGGTGGTTCGGACATGTAGAGATAATGGAACGAAACAGAATGACTTCGAGAGTGTATAAATCTGTAGTGGAGGGAAGGCGAGGTAGGGGTCGGCCTAGGAAAGGTTGGAGGGAGGGGGTAAAGGAGGTTTTGTGTGCGAGGGACTTGGACTTCCAGCAAGCATGCCTGAGCGTATTTGATCAGAGTGAATGGAGACAAAAGGTTTTTAATACATGACGTGCAGTTGGAGTGTTGAGCAAGGTAATATTTATGAAGAAATTCAGGGAAACCGGCAGGCTGGACTTGAGTCCTGGAGATGAGAAGTACAGTGTCTGCACTCTGAAGGAGGGGTTAATGTTGCAGTTTTATAACTCTAGTGTAAGCACGAGTCTGGCAAGACAGTGATGAAGTGAATGATAAAGTTTTTCTTTTTCGGGCCACCCTGCCTTGGTGGGAATCGGCCGATGTGTTAAATTAAAAAATAATATATATGTATATATATAGCTAAATTCTGTTATATGTATAATTGGTCAATTCAAATTTATTTAATGTAACTTAAATTAATGATTCTAAAGAAAAGTTGCAAAGGTTAGTGGACGAGTTTGGGAGAGTGTGTAAAGGTAGAAAGTTAAAAGTGAACATAGATAAGAGTAAGGTGATGAGGGTATCAAACGATTTAAATAAAGAAAAATTGGATATCACATTGGAGAGAGGGATTATGGAAGAAGTAAATGTTTTCAGATATTTGAGAGTTGACGTGTCAGCGGATGGGTTTATGAAGGATGAGGTTAACCATAGAATTGATGAAGGAAAAAAGGTGAGTGGTGCGTTGAGGTATCTGTGGAGACAAAAAACGTTATCCATGGAGGCAAAGAAGGCAATGTATGAAAGTATAGTCGTACCAACACTCTTATATGGGTGTGAAGCATGGGTTGTAAATGCTGCAGCGAGGAGGAGGCTGGAGGCAGTGGAGATGTCCTGTCTAAGGGCAATGTGTGGTGTAAATATTATGCAGAAAATTCGGAATGTGGAAATTAGGAGAAGGTGTGGAGTTACTAAAAGTATTTGTCAGAGGGCTGAAGAGGGTTGTTGAGGTGGTTTGGTCATTTAGAGAGAATGGATCAAAGTAGAATGACTTGGAGAGCGTATAAATCTGTAGGGGAAGGAAGGCGGAGTAGGGGTCGTCCTAGAAAAGGTTGGAGGGAGGGGGTAAAGGAAGTTTTGTAGGCGAGGGGCTTGGACTTCCAGCAAGCATGTGTGAGCGTGTTAGATAGGAGTGAATGGAGACGAATGGTTTTTGGGACATGACGAGCTCTTGGAGTGTGAGCAGGGTAACACTTTGTGAAGGGATTCAGGGAAACCAGTTAATTGATTTAGTTGGACTTGAGTCCTGGAAATGGGAAGTACAATGCCTGCACTTTAAAGGAGGGGTCTGGGATAGTGACAGCTGGGAGGGACTATTCTCAGCTGTCGTATCTGAGCGCCTCTGCAAAGACAGTGATTATGTATGAGGTGGTGAAGTGTTGAATGTGGTGAAAGTGTTGAATGATGATGAAAATATTTTCTTTTTGGGGATTTTCTTTCTTTTTGGGTTACCCTGCCTCGGTGGGAGACGGCCGACTTGTTGAAAAAAATATATATATATATATATATCATTATATAAACAATGTATCTCTTAAATCTTTTGTACCATATTATGTAATAAAATATATATATATATATATATATATATATATATATATATATATATATATATATATATATATATATATATATATATATATATATATATATATATATATATATATATATTTTTTTTTTTTTTTTATTAACACATCGGCCGATTCCACCAAGGCAGGGTGGCCGAAAAAGAAAAACTTTCATCATCATTCACTCCATCACTGTCTTGCCAGAAGGGTGCTTTACACTACAGTTATAAAACTGCAACATTAACACCCTCCTTTAGAGTGCCGGCACTGTACTTCCCATCTCCAGAACTCAAGTCCGGCCTGCCGGTTTCCTGAATCCCTTCATAAATGTTACTTTGCTCACACTCCAACAGCACGTCAAGTATTAAAACCATATGCCTCCATTCACTCCTATCAAATACGCTCACACATGCTTGCTGGAAGTCCAAGCCCCTCGCACACAAAACTTCCTTTACCCCTCCCTCCAACCTTTCCTAGGCCGACCCCTACCCCGCCTTCCCTCCACTACAGATTTATACACCTCGAAGTCACTCTGTCTCGTTCCATTCTCTCTACATGTCCAAACCACCTCAACAACCCTCCTCAGCTCTCTGAACAATCGTTTTGGTAATCCCGCACCTCCTCCTAATTTCCAAACTCCGAATTCTCTGCATTATATTCACACCACACATTGACCTCAGACATGACATCTCCACTGCCTCCAGCCTTCTCCTCGTTGCAACATTCATCACCCATGCTTCACACCCATATAAGAGCAATGGTATAACTATATCTCATACATTCCTCTTTACTTCCATGGACAAGGTTCTTTGTCTCCACAGACTCCGAAGTGCTCCACTCACCCTTTTCCTCATCAATTCTATGATTCACCTCATCCTTCATAGACCCATCCGCCGACATGTCCACTCCCAAATATCTGAATACATTTACCTCCTCCATACTCTCTCCCTCCAATCTGATATCCAATCTTCCGTCACCTATTCTTTTTGTTATCCTCATCACCTTACTCTTTCCTATATTCACTTTCAATTTTCTTCTTTACACACCCTACCAAATTCATCCACCAACCTCTGCAGCTTCTCTTCAGAATCTCCCAAAAGCACAGTGTCATCAGCAAAAAGCAACTGTGACAACTCCCACTTTGTATTTGCTTCTTTATCTTTTAGCCCAACACCTCTTGCCAAGACCCTCGCATTCACTTCTCTTACAACCCCATCTATAAATATATTGAACAACCACGGTGACATCACACATCCTTGTCTAAGGCCCACTTTTACTGGGAAATAGTCCCCTTCTCTCCTACACACTCTAACCTGAGCCTCACTATCCTCATAAAACTCTTCACTGCTTTCAGTAACCTTCCTCCTATTCCATACACCTGCAACATCTGCCACATTGCCCCCTATCTACCCTATCATACGCCTTTTCCAAATCCATAAATGCCACAAAAACATCTTTACCCTTATCCAAATACTGTTCACCTATATGTTTCACTGTAAACACTTGGTCTACACACCCCTACCTTTCCTAAAGCCCCTTGTTCATCTGCTATCCTGCTTTCTGTTTTACTCTTAATTCTTTCAATAATAACTCTACCATACACTTTACCAGGTACACTCAACAGACTTATTCCCCTATAATTTTTGCACTCTCTTTTGTCCCCTTTGCCTTTATACAAAGGAACAATACAGCTCTCTGCCAATCCCTAGGTACCTTACCCTCTTCCATACATTTATTAAATAATAGCACCAACCACTCCAAAATTATATCCCCACCTGCTTTTAACATTTCTATCTTTATCCCATCAATCCCAGCTGCCTTACCCCTTTCATTCTACCCACTGCCTCACGAACTTCCCTACACCCACAACTGGCTCTTCCACACTCCTACAAGATGTTATTCCTCCTGCCCTACACACGAAATCACAGCTTCCTGTCTTCATCAACATTTAACAAATCCTCAAAATATTCTCTCCATCTTCCCGATACCTCTAACTCTCCATTTAATAACTCTCCTCTCCTATTTTTAACTGTCAAATCCATTTGTTCTCTAGGCTTCCTCAACTTATTAATCTCATTCCAAAACTTTTTCTTATTTTCAACAAAATTTGCTGATAACATCTCACCCACTCTCTCATCTGCTCTCTTTTTACATTGCTTCACCACTCTTTTAACCTCTTTTTCTCTCCATATACTCTTCCCTCCTTGCATCACTTCTACTTTGTAAAAACCTCTCATATGCTAACTTTTTCTCCCTTACTACTCTCTTTACATCATCATTCCACCAATCGCTCCTCTTCCCTCCGCACCCACTCGCCTGTAACCACAAACTTCTGCTGAACACTCTAACACTACATTTTTAAATCTACCCCATACATTTTCGACCCCATTGCCTACACTCTCACTAGCCCATCTATCCTCCAATAGTTGTTTATATCTTACCCTAACTGCCTCCTCTTTTAGTTTATAAACCTTCACCTCTCTTTTACTTACTGATTCTATTTTCCTTGTATCCCATCTACCTTTTACTCCCACTGTAGCTATAACTAAAAAGTGATCTGATATATCTGTAGCCCCTCTATAAACATGTACATCCTGAAGTCTACTCAACAGTCTTTTATCTACCAATACATAGTCCAACAAACTACTGTCATTACGCCCTACATCATATCTTGTATACTTATTTATCCTCTTTTTCTTAAAATATGTATTACCTATAACTAAACCCCTTTCTATACAAAGTTCAATCAAAGGGCTCCCATTATCATTTACACCTGGCACCCCAAACTTACCTACTACACCCTCTCTGCATGTTTCTCCCACTTTAGCATATAGGTCCCCTACCACAATTACTCTCTCATTTGGTTCAAAAGTTCCTATACATTCGCTTAACATCTCCCAAAATCTCTCTCTCTCTCTACACTCCTCTCTTCTCCAGGTGCATACACGCTTATTATGACCCACTTTTCGCATCCGACCCTTATTTTAATCCACATAATCCTTGAATTTACACATTTATATTCCCTCTTTTCCTTCCATAACTGATCCTTCAACATTATTGCTACCCTTCCTTAGCTCTAACTCTCTCAGATACTCCTGACTTAATCCCATTTATTTCTCCCCACTGAAACTCGCCTACCCCTTCAGCTTTGTTTCGCTTAGGCCAGGACATCCAATATATATGTATATATATATATATATATATATATATATATATATATATATATATATATATATATATATATATATATATATGTTTACTCCAGCCACACCAACTGGGTTTTGGGGTCTCTCAAGGCAGTGAAGCCACAGCTCATGCGGCAAGGGCCTACATCAGGGACCTACCAGAAGACAAGGCCGTAGTCAAACTTGACTTTAGAAATGCCTTTAATATGGTGAAGAGAGATGTGGTCTTGCCAGCAGTTCGGGATCGGTTCCCCAGTCTCTTTCCCTTCATTTCAGCTGGCTACAGCAAACCCTCGACTCTTTTGTTTGGGGAACATGAAATTCCCTCATCTGAGGGTGTTCAGCAGGGTGATCCACTCGCTCCACTTCTCTTCTGTTTGGCAGTAAGAGAACTAACTTCCAGCCTACGCAGCGAGCTCAACATCTGGTACCTGGATGATGGCACTCTGGCGGGCACTGAGGAGTCCCTGTTAGAGGACCTACAACGGGTGAAGACACAGGGAGAAGCCTTAGGACTCATCTTCAATCCCTCAAAGTGTGAAATCATCACATCAAACCAGGAAATAATTAATGCGGTGCGAACAATCCTCCCAGAAGTCACTACTACCACTCCATCCAACAGTACCCTCCTGGGAGCACCGCTAGGTCACCAGGCCATCGACACGGTCCTCAAGGACAAAGTGAATGACCTGAAAAGAATGGAGGAGAGAATAAGTGATCTTGATGCCCATGATGCCCTGTATCTCCTCACAAGGTGTCTTACTATGCCAAGACTCACTTACTTCTTGAGGTGCGCACCCTCTTTTGACAACCCAACACTTAACGAGTATGACGTACACCTGAGATCAACCTTTAAGAAGGCACTGAATCTGTCACTAGATGATCGGCAATGAGCAGGCAACCCTCCCAGTGCGACTGGGAGGTATAGGTGCAAAGCAACGCAGGTAGCTTTACCTGCATTTCTGTCATCGTGTTTGGCCTCCTGTGGATTAGTCAAGAAGATTGTCCCCGAACGCTTGAGAGGTGTGGTGGGAGCTCAGGACCCCAGGTTCATTGAAGCAGCCGTGCGGTGGGACATCCTGGCAGACTCCTCCAGTAGACCAGCTCCTCCAAAAGAGCACAAACAGTCCCACTGGGACAAACCGATCATGGAAAAAATTGCCAACACAATGCTCACCAACGCTTCAGGAAAGGACAAAGTATATTTGCGGCAGGGCGACTGCAGATCAATTCGGACTTCATGGTCTCGTGTGTCACACATCAGAAGGGAAGTATGCTAGACATGAAGAGGTCAATGACATCATAAAGAGAAGCCTCACAACGGCCCGTTGCCCAGCTCAACGGGAACCCCAAGTGCAGAGGTTTAATGGAAGTCAAAAGCGTCCTGATAGAGCCACTATGCTACCCTGGAAGGATGGTAAGCAGATTCCTTGGGACTACACCTGTGCTGCCATAATGGCAGACACCTACTTGCCATACTCCGTAGCCGAAGGAGGTGGAGCTGCCAGCCACAGGGAGACCCAGAAGACTCGCAAATATGAAGGCCTTCCCCCTTGCTATAACTTCATCCCAATAGGGTCGGAGACCCTTGGAGCGTGGGGCAAGTGCGCTTTAAAGTTTCTCAAAGAGCTGGGTGAGAAACTCATCATAGAAACCAGGTACCACAGGGCGACCAGCTTCCTCTTTCAGAGACTCAGTGTGGCGATCCAGAAGGGAAATGCCTGCAGCGTTCTGGGCACGCGGCCCACTGCCGGGGAGCTGGACGAAGTATTTGACATGTAGCTCTGAGTTGTTATCTATGTTTTACTCCCTATTGTATTCTTGTCAATGCATTTTGCCAATGTATTTTGTCTTGAAATAAAGTATATACGTATATAAAAGATGGGGTGGTAGGGGAAGTGGAATATTCAAATGGCTTCAGAAAGAAATCTAAATATTCTTTCTTGAAGCCTTTTATCCACTTCTCCGAGGCAATGGGTCCACAATTTACACCAGAGGTGGACCCATATAATATATATATATTATATATATATATATATATATATATATATATATATATATATATATATATATATATATATATATATATATATATATATATATATATATTTATTTCGTTATATTCAGATTAATGTTTGCAGATTTATGGTAAAACAGTATGTCTTTTGTGCACGTGAGGATGATTATTGTCTGCTCGTCAACTTGAATTTTGGAACGTCCTTCAGGGTACCGCAGAATTTATTTTTCTCATTGCCGTGAAAATATACCAATCTTTCGTTGAAGACTAATGCTGAGTTTATTGAAATATTAAAAAAACTGAGGCCATGTAAGAAAGCTATGCTAAACAGAGGTTATCCTAACACTTAACCAACATAGATTCTGGTTCCTGTGTGGAGAAAACACACTTCTCTCAGCACAAGTCCTCGCCTTGTCACAGCCTTCCCACGGGATAACTATCTCACTTCAGTATGAAACGGCATTTTGGTGAAGTTAGCTTCGATATCTTTGCACAACTCGTTAAACATTTTTTTTCCTTTGCATGAGCCCGGATACAATTCTCCAATTTGACGACACCATCGAGAAGCTCAGAATTATTTCCCTCACTGGTCAGTGTAGTCTCATTCTGCGGTTCAGTAAAAAGAGCACCTCTGTGAATCAGACAGTGAACTAGGACACAACCTGGCGATGGAGCTGGGACTTTCCTCAACGGATTTGGATCTAAATATTCAACGCCTCCAATCATAAAATCTTTCTATTTCAGGAAAATGTTCTCTGTTGTTGATTCTACCCATCAGATTGAGGCAGCATATTATTCAACTCTGGTCTTAGCCTGTAAATGTGGAAACCGACAGTAGCAAATTAACTTTGCTTCCTCTCTCACGTCTGTTGTTTCGCCCAGTTGAGTGCCGATGTTGTGCGCAGTTTTTCCCATCATCAGCTAGATCATCGAGGTGTTGTGGTAAGTAACGTCCGCCGCTACGTTAGTCATGGCGATACTACATTTTTTAGTTCATTGAAAGGCTGTTTTGTCTGCAGGATATGTATCATCTTTAGCTAAGCAAGATTTAGTGATTTGTTGTTAGAGGTCTTTGGTTTGATCCTCGAAAGTTGAATGTTGCTTCCAGTATGTTGCCAAAATTGTATCAAAGAATTTTTTTTTACATTTATTTTGGGTGTTTAGTTACCAAGTGTCTCTTGAGTTTAGAAGTCGCAACACTTTTATTGATATATGTGTAGAAATAAAAGTTACGTCTCCTTGTAATATATTAGCTAAGGTTTGTCAGGAAACAGGACAAGTATTTCCTCATGCGAGTCTTATTCATATGATGACCAGCAGCTGGAGCTTTTGGTCATCTGGCCGAGGCCTTCCGCTGGCTTACCGGTCCACCTCTTTACAGATTATGGAATTAGATACACATTAGTAATTACGCGATGTGATCATCTCACCACCGTGTCCGCCGCTGTTTTCTCGAGTCTTTTTTCATACCAGAGTCCCGCTGAGCGGCCTCACAAACGTAAGGTTTGATCAGTATCATGATTTCCATCACAACGTGACATAGTGGCAGTTGCAAACTGCTCCTTACACTTCCCTGGTTCAGAATTCCCATTTTTTAACCCTTATATAATGACCCGTTTTGCAACAGCCGCCGCAAAATGTAAACCACTGAAATCCGAAAAGAGAACATTTAAACCGGAGGGAAAGTGGAAACAAATAGTGTGTCGCGCAGACATATTTTCCTCAGGTTTTCTCAATGAAAATATATTTCCAAGAAGACTTACTTATACTCGTGGTTTTTTTGTCCACGTTTGTGTCCACGTTTGTGTCCACGTCTGTGTCCACGTCTGTG
>WNWK01059026.1:0-10295 GCA_009830355.1 Cherax destructor | reverse complement strand
CAGTAACCCCTTTGCCCACCCCCAAATTTGACATCTCTCCTCAGGGCCCTCCACTATTTCCCCCCCAAATTTTGTACCCCTCTCTGTGACTACTTTCCCCCTCGTTCTTGATGTCCTCTTGTGCCATCTCCCCCCGTTGTCCTGCACAGTCCTCTGATGCGATCCCCCATACAGTCAGCCATGTGACCAATAGACCCAAAAGCCTCCCGTTCGTTTTGGCCCAATAAGTCACATAAACTTGTGTGTGGAACTCGGGGGGGGAACATAAAAATTGGTCTCTTCAGTGTCATCTTCAGTGAGAAAGACCCTTCAAACAGGCCCACCATGGGCCCCTCCTCCATTCCCTGTTGTTACAGCATGTATCGTCCGAGTCCAAAACCTTGCTGATGCCCATCTGGTCAGACAACGGCACGTTTTAATTTAAACCCCCAAGTGTAGGTTCTTAAACATCCTTCAATTCACTTGTGGGCCCCGGGACAGTATACACCGATCCTGATGCCGGTCGCCAACCTCTCATAAACGTCAGCTGTGAGAAATTTCACCACCCTGGTCATGCCGTTCAATGCCACGCCGTACTCTCCCCCTAAAGTTGTAGACGCCCTTTCAGGATACCGGGAAGGACAGTGGCTGCCGTGGCAGGCTGCGTACTCCTGTGACCATGTCGATGCAGACTGTGTTCACTTTCTTCTCCCGGGCCGACGCCATTGTTGACTAAAAACCGTTGGCTCAGGCGCCCCCAGGGGTCAGCACCAGCGCAGGAACCACCTCACCCCACCAAGGCTGGGTGACAAATGACTATAATAATTAGTGGTTTTCTGGTAGGCCTTAAAATTGCCTTCAAAGTTATAGCCAAATGATATCATGGACAAAGTTGCATAAATGTTCAAAGCTGTCCAAAAAATAACATACCCAGCCTAGTAGCCCACGAATCAAATGGCCATTCACAGAGGGGGAAACCGTATTTTCAAATCTGATAATATAAGAAAATTTTTCTTCCCCCGGGAAAGGGGGGTGTTGGGGGGGGTGGGGTTAAGGAGTGGGACGCTCCCTCGCCCTCATTTAATTCTGCTGGGTAAGACCTAGTTTCTTATTCTCTAATTCTAGACGAGCTTTTACTTCACGATCTTTCTCTTTTTCGTGCATCACGTTCTCTATTGTTGTTCCCTTTTGGGCTCTTTTTTCACGATCAATTATCACGTTCTTTTTTTTTTCCTTTCAATTTTCTTTCTCCTTTCTCTTTCCCCTCAATTTCTCCCCCTTTTTTCTTCTCTTCCCCTTTTTAACTGTTTTCTTGTTTCTCTCTTCAATTCTCTTTTTCTCTTCTCGATCTCTGTCCCTCTTGTTTCTCTTTCAACTTCATTCTTTTTTTCCTGAATCTTAGTAGCTATGAAAGATTCCAAAGTTTTCCCCGTAATACCTAGCTTCATCCCAGCATTCATTCAGAACTGGTATTCCTCCATACTAACCGGGATAACTTAACTTACTGTGTGAATGAAACAGATATAATAGAAAACGGAGGGTTCAAATCCTGCTTCCTCAACTGAACACACAAACCGGAGGGTTCAATCCCTACTTCGATTTATACAGTATAATTTGACCGGAGGGTTCTGCCAGCTCCGACCAACCAGTAAGGAGAATGGGATCACTTGACCATCCACTCTTCCCACTATAATCAAGAGTGTCCTATGACAGTTCCCTTGATATAACATAAAGAACTCAAGAAGAAGATTTATCACCGGAAAATCTCGGATCCCTAGAGTCTATTCCTAAAATAATCTTCAAGCTCAAAACAAAGGTGGCAGAAGTAACTAGCACATCCTGCCTTGACTTGACTAACATAAACAAAGAGTAATTAACAATAACCAAATCCTTTAAATACCTTTACTGTAGTCCTACTATAGTAAATGAATACTTATGGAGGGTGGCAACCGTCTGTGGTGTGGAGCGTTGGAGCAACACTGCGTCACTGTTGGCGGAGTTCCAATAATGTAGCGCTGGCTCTGCCCGAGTAGCGTCGAATCTTGTTCGAGTTGTCGAAGCTTTGAGTCGAATCCTGGCAAGGTCGCCACTTGTGAAGGTTGTCGCCAATCTTCTCAGGAAAAGTATAATAGAAAAAGACTAATAACAAGAAAAATAAACTTTATTTTAATAGAATGAAATTTAAATAATAAATGTAAATATGATTATAATCCTATATTAAGAAAAATGAAAACAAAAAATATATATATGATTCAAAGCTAAATATTTACAGCTGTGAGGATCTTGACACAGAAGCAATGAATCACTGATGTTGACTCAGTGGTCGTGGTGGTGGTGGTGTTGCCTCGAGGTTTTCCACAAATCCAACAGTCTTCCAAACTGTTACAATGTCACAAATGATGTCAGGGACTCAGTTGAAAGTTGTCCCCTAGTGACGTCCAGTTGCCTGATGTTTCTAGTGTGTACTGAGGTACTACTGGTGGTAGTGCAGAATTGATGGTGGTTGCTCTATTTCTCAATTGGTGAGTACGCCGGCCCCCCACTCAGCCTTGAATCCGATGATCCGAGCGGACACAGAGGACTGTGAATGAAACCACAACAATTATTCACCACTTAGCATTAATTTACATAGTAGGCATAAGGCCTTTAAAAGAAATGGCGAAACTGTAATAATGACATAGCAGAAGTGAATGTTTAAACATGAGTGAAGCTCCAAAATAATTAAAGAGTGAAGCCTTACACATAAAATAATGAAGATACGAGCAGCCGTGAAGTACTTACAGTGAGATCGAGCGTGTCAGTCAAGTGATTTCAACCGCAGCCGGAGCCCAGCATTACACCTCTCACCGGGTGAAAAAGGGGAGGGGGTTATAGCAGCACGAGACACTCACCCCACCTTAACCAGCAAACTACCATTCAACCATCACTCTACATACCTTCACACTTTCATCACTCCTATCTATGGACTTTTCCCTCACAAGAATAAATAGTCAATACCACATTTCCTCATCAACTAAAGATTCCATGTAACATAACATATTGAGTTAATTTATTTGTCATTCATAAGAATAGTTTTCTATTTTCTAATTAATGTTTTCTTTATCACTTTGTAGTATCCTGCGAAATTGACCAATTATTTATCATTATTGTGTTCTTTTAAACCGCATTGTGACCAGGAAATATGATAAAATATCTAATGCATTGAATATATTTATATTAGCCTGTGGTGAAGAAGACATCTGTGATAAGGGCAATGGAAGATGTAGAGTGTCCTGCCTCTCCATGGAACGTGAGGTGGGAGGCTGTCAGAACAGAGGTTGCAAGTGCTGCACTATAACTCTGGTCGTCTGCGGTGCTAACCTTAGTTTTCCTGACATCTGCGTTGACAGTAAAGTCTGTCCTGCAAACACCAATAACAATCTGAGTTGTGGTACAGACAACAGTTGCACAAGTTGCAATGGTAAGTGGAAAAGTAACAAGTTGCAATGGTAAGTGGAAAAGTAACAAGTTGCAATGGTAAGTGGAAAAGTAACAAGTTGCAATGGTAAGTGGAAAAGTAACAAGTTGTAACGGTAAGTGGAAAAGTAACAAGTTGTAACGGTAAGTGGAAAAGTAACAAGTTGCAACGGTAAGTGGAAAAGTAACAAGTTGTAACGGTAAGTGGAAAATTAACAGTTGCAACGGTAAGTGGAAAAGAACAAGTTGTAACGGTAAGTGGAAAAGTAACAAGTTGCAACGGTAAGTGGAAAAGTAACAAGTTGTGACGGTAAGTGGAAAAGTAAAAGTTGTAACGGTAATGGAAAGTAAGTTGTAACGGTAAGTGGAAAAGTAACAAGTTGTAACGGTAAGTGGAAAAGAACAAGTTGTGACGGTAAGTGGAAAAGTAACAAGTTGTGACGGTAAGTGGAAAAGTAACAAGTTGTGACGGTAAGTGGAAAAGAACAAGTTGTGACGGTAAGTGGAAAGCAATTGTGACGGTAAGTGGAAAAGTAACAAGTTGTGACGGTAAGTGGAAAAGTAACAAGTTGTAACGGTAAGTGGAAAAGTAACAAGTTGTGATGATAATGGGAAATCAACTAATATTCTTGTTCAGTAAAACTGTCATAGCAATATTGTTAAATGTAAATATTTGTTATATTCCAAGAGGATTTAAATCGTAGGCAACATTATATAGACGGAATAAGGAAAAACATCCACAGTTCGACTGCTTATTGTACAAGTGGAAATGTTCTCAGGAAACCGAGCAGCTGGAAGTGTGTCTCTGCCTTTGTTTACATACTGAGAGTGTAGCTAAGAGCTGGACGCCAGGGGATGGGGGACTAACAAGCAGGCCTATCATACATACTTTGAGAGTGATAATACTATGTCCGGTATTAACATTAAAAGATCCTTCGAGGTTAACGGTTACACATACCAGTGCCTTCACAAAGGCACATTAATGGCATTTGGAAAATTTGCACAAATAACCCACAGTTAGGAGATTGACACTTGTGAAGTCTGACTTGGACTTTTAACATGTCACAAAGACAAGCGAGAAGGGGAGTATATGAGATGAGGCTGAAGGGAGTGGTAGAATGTGAGGAAGGAGTAGTAGTATTGCCACAGTAGTAGAGTTAGACATAAGTAGGTAGTAAGAGCGAAAAACATCGGAATGTAGTATTAGCGAAGAAATGCTTTAAGTAGTAATAAAAGTAGAAGTAGACTATAAGAACAGAGGAGCTCTGCAGGACAGCAAATTGTAAACATGGGTACGAGAAAATCCCTGGCAGGACAAAAAGCTCCATAGGTAGGAACCTACCTACGTAGAAGACAAGAAAGGTAATGGAAATATACAAGAGTGAAGAGGTATGGGAAGAGGAGACAAAGGTCATGTCAAGTCACGAGTTTTCTAAAATTTCGAACATTTTAAATGTAATGAGAAAGGAATGCAACTTCAGAAACAAAGCCATGGCTAAGATTCGTATAAGGAAAGTTGTGTATAATAGATTATTCATCGTGACTGGGTCTATGAAGGTTAGAAGAATGGTACAGACATTTGCAAGAAGACCGTTAATAGGATGGCTGTAATCCCTAACTTGACAGTAAAGAACAGTGTTAATGTGGGCCAGACTAATACTTCTTTTGTGCTCTTTAATTTTTTCAAAATAAATTGTAGCCAATTTCTTTAAAGTATTGGAGAGGACAATAGGAGCAGGAAAAGGAGTAGACACTGGAAGCATCAGTGGCAGGAGAGGTATGAACTAGATTACTACACAGGATATCATTTTGGTTAAAAGTAAGTTTAATACGTACAGGATGGAGGGTTTACCTGGAGAGGGTCTCGGGTGGTCAACGCCCCCGCGGCCCGGTTTGAGACCAGGCCTAGTGTACAACAGTATTCCATCCTAGAGAGAACGAACTATTTGAAGAGAATCATCATGGGCTTGGCGTCTCTAGTTTTGAAGGTTCTCATTATCCATCCTGTCATTTTTCTAGCAGATGAGGTAGATACATTGTTGTGGTCTTTAAAGATGAGATTCTCTGACATTATCACTCCCAGGTCCTTCACATTAGTTTTTCGCTCTATTGTGTGGTTAAAATCTGTTTTATACCCTGATAAAATTTTAATTTCCTCAAGTTTTCCATATCTCAGTAGTTGAAATTTCTCTTCATTGAACTTCATGCTGTTTTCTGCAGCCCATTTATAGATTTGGTTGATGTCCGCTTGAAGTCTTGCAGTGTCTTCGATGGAGGACTCTGTCATGGCAATTCGGGTGTCATCCGCAAAGGAAGACACAGAGCTATGGCTTACATCTCAGTCTATGTCAGATATGAGGATGAGGAACAGGATAGGAGCGAGTACTGTGCCTTGTGGAACAGAGCTTTTCAATGTACCCGCATCAGACTTTACTCTGTTTACTATTATATTTCGTTTTCTATTTGTTAGGAAGTAATAGATCCATCTACCAACTTTTCCTGTTATTCCTTTGCTACCCATTTCGTGCGGTATTACACGATGGTCGCACTTGTCGAAGGATTTCGCAAAGTCTGTGTATACTACATCTGCACTTTGTTTATCCTCTAAAGCATCCTTGACCTTGTCACAGTAGTCCAGTAGCTGGGACATGCAGGAGCGACCTGCTCTAAACCCGTGTTGCCCTGGGTTGTGTAATTGATGGGTATCTAGATGGATGGCGATCTTGCTCCTTAGAACCCTTTCAAAGATTTTTATGATATGGGATGTTAGAGCTATTGGTTTGCAGTTTTTTGCAATTGCTTTACTGCCCCCTTTGTGGAGTGGGGCTATGTCTGTTGTTTTTAGTCACTGTTGGATGACTCCTGTGTCCAAGCTCCCTCTCCGTAGAATGTTGAATTCACGTGACAGGGGCTCCTTGCATTTTTTGATGAATACGGAGTTCCTTGAGTCCGGGCCTGGGGCAGAGTTCATGGGCATGTCATTAATTGCATTTTCGAAGTCTTTGATGTCATCTGTGTAGGTCCCATCTCGTATAAGCAGTAGTCCAATACTGGATGTTATTTTCGCCTTATATTTGGCATAAGAGTAGAAGTACTTTGGGTTTCCTTCAGTTTCATTGATGGCTTTAAGTGTTGTTAAGATTTAGGGCACTGGAAATATAGGTAAGGAGAAGAACGAATATCATAGGAGAAGAGAATTTGGGAGAGAATAGAATCCGTTTAGCAAGTGAGTAGGATGAGTTTATGAAATCGGATGGGTAGATAAGGCGAGAGAATGAGCTGCAAGAGAAGAAATTTCTGAAACAAGAAACTGCGGGCACAGAAACGGAGGTCACGAGGAAAGAATCTAAAAGAGTGTTCTTGATGCAGGGAGCAAGGTAAGAAAAGTAGTGAATGTACATGACAACGTGCATTGTCTTGCGATAAACGTAAAAAAAACGAAAAGCCTGTCGCCGAGCGATGGATATCAACTTCAAGGAAAGGAAGAAAAGAACTAGATCCCCATTAAGATTGAACTTAAGATTGAAGTGATTTATGCTTGAGAAGGTGAAACCGTCCTGCGAAGCTGTGAATGTTTCTGGATGACGCCAGTAAGATAACTGTGAATGCATTCTAAGATAACAACCAACATAGTGTAAAATTAAAATCATTATAGTTTAAGATAGCAACCGGCATAGTGTAAGATAATAACCAACCAGCATGTTTTAAAGAACACATAGACCAGGATGTAATTTAACCAGGACAGTATAAGATAACACATATAAATATACAGTAACAAGCATCTCAGTGATAAATACCAGTCCATGCTATGTAAGATAACATTATAGATATATAAGAACTAGTTTAAGAAAAGAGCTAATACAGTACAATATAACAATCAGAAAATTGTAAAGTAACAATCAGCAAAGCGCATGATAACAGCAAAGCTGCAAGACAACAGCAAAGCTGCAAGATAACAACAAAGCTGCAAGATAACAACAAAGCTGCAAGATAACAGCAAAGCTGCAAGATAACAGCAAAGCTGCAAGATAACAACAAAGTTGCAAGATAACAAATCTGCAAGATAACAACAAAGCTGCAAGATAACAACAAAGCTGCAAGATAACAACAAAGCTGCAAGATAACAACAAAGCTGCAAGATAACAACAAAGCTGCAAGATAACAACAAAGCTGCAAGACTATTTCTTGGCAGACATTCAAAATTCGTCACAGGTCTGTGTCTTGTCTCAAAATATTAATTCAGAAGTGATTTAGTCAGTGGTACTTGGTCACATGGGCGTCCTAGACCATACGTTTCCTCTCAGACACCTAGAATTCTGCCTAGTACGCTCATCTAGATATTAGACTGCCTATCAGGAATATCCTAAGCCTGTGTGCACTCCCAGGCTCCTAAACCAGTACCTACCTGGAGTCTACCTGTAGGGCATTCCAGGGTTCAACGCCCCCAAGTAGATCAGGGCCTGATCAACGAGGCTGTTACTGCTGGCCTACCAGCATGCTAGGCATACACTCTCAGGCTCCCAGAACTCCGCCTAGCAGCTGCATCCTAGGCTTGCGTGTTCTCCCAAGCAGTTCCCATGCCTCAAAATCTACCCAGCAGCGCTCCCAGGCATGTGTGCTCTTAAGCACTGCTTCTAGCAGTGTGTGCTCCAAGCACTGCTTAGCAGTGTGTGCTCCAAGCACTGCTTAGCAGTGTGTGCTCTTCAAGCACTGCTTAGCAGTGTGTGCTCCCAAGCACTGCTTAGCAGTGTGTGCTCCAAGCACTGCTTAGCAGTGTGTGCCTCCAAGCACTGCTTGGGAGTGTGTGTCTCCAAGCACTGCTTAGCAGTGTGTGCTCTCCCAACACTGCTTAGCAGTGTGTCTCGCACTGCTTAGCAGTGTGTGCTCCAAGCACTGCTTAGCAGTGTGTGCTTACCGATGCTCCCACACCACTGTCAGTGACTTGGGAACAAAATGGAAAGTAATGAGTAAATTCATTATGATATAAAGACCTTTCCAAGAACAAATTTGGTGCCATATGTCGCAGATGTATTTTCTACATTCACATTTAGTCTTCCAAGCAAACCTCGGTGCAGTGAGCGATAAGCATTTTGAGAGTTTCACGCATATATATATATATATATATATATATATATATATATATATATATATATATATATATATATATATATATATATATATATATATATATATATATTAGTACAAAGGAACGTGTTATTACAGATATTATTAGTACAAAGGAACGTGTTATTACAGATGTTTAAGTCTCACCATGATGGAGACTACTGTTGGTTTATGTAAGGACTAAACAATATTATTCAGACAAAAAGTGGTTATAGTATTTTTAAACACTTAAAGTATGTTTTGTATAATGTGTTCATGTTGTTCAATGTGCTTGAGATTTAATGTGAGATGGTGATTAAAAAGTGTCAAAGGATGAAATATTACGATACAGAGCAAGAAGTTTTTGAGGGGACGTTGTGTCAGGATGAAAAGAATGTAGAGTATAGAGTGTGAAGTGTAGAGTATAGGGGAAGTGTAGAGTATAGTGAAGTGTAGGGTATAGTGTGAAGTGTAGAGTATAGTGTGAAGTGTAGGTATAGTGTGAAGTGTAGGGTATAGTGTGAACTGTAGGGTATAGTGTAAGTGTAGAGTATAGAGTGTGAAGTGTAGAGTATAGAGTGTGAAGTGTAGGGTATAGAGTGTAAGTGTAGAGTATAGAGTGTGAAGTGTAGAGTATAGAGTGTGAAGTGTAAAGTATAGAGTGTGAAGTGTAGGGTATAGAGGGAAGTGTAGGGTATAGAGTGGGAAGTGTAGAGTATAGCGTGTGAAGTGTAGAGTATAAAGTGTGAAGTGTAGAGTATGAGTGTGAAGTGTAGAGATAGAGTGTGAAGTGTAGAGTATAGAGTGTGAAGTGTAGGGTATAGAGGGAAGTGTAGAGTATAGAGTGTGAAGTGTAGAATATAGAGTGGGAAGTGTAGGGTATAGAGTGGGAAGTGTAGAGTATAGAGAGTGAAGTGTAGAGTATAGAGTGTGAAGTGTAAATTATAAAGTGGGAAGTGTAGAGTATAGAGTGTGAAGTGTAGAGTATAGAGTGTGAAGTGTAGAGTATAGAGTGTGAAGTGTAGAGTATAGTGTGAAGTGTAGAGTATAGTGTGAAGTGTAGGGTATAGTGTGAAGTGTAGAGTATAGTGTGAAGTGTAGGGTATAGTGTGAAGTGTAGGGTATAGTGTAAACTGTAGGGTATAGTGTGAAGTGTAGAGTATAGAGTGTGAAGTGTAGAGTATAGAGTGTGAAGTGTAGGGTATAGAGTGTGAAGTGTAGAGATAGAGGTGAAGTGTGAGTATAGAGTGTGAAGTGTAGAGTATAGAGTGTGAAGTGTAGGGTATAGAGTGGGAAGTGTAGATAGAGTGGAAGTGTAGAGTATAGAGTGTGAAGTGTAGAGTATAAAGTGTGAAGTGTAGAGTATAGAGGTGAAGTGTAGAGTATAGAGGTGAAGTGTAGAGTATAGAGTGTGAAGTGTAGGGTATAGAGTGGGAAGTGTAGAGTATAGAGTGTGAAGTGTAGAGTATAGTGTGAAGTGTAGGGTATAGAGTGTGAAGTGTAGGGTATAGAGTGTGAAGTGTAGAGTATAGAGTGTGAAGTGTAGAGTATAGAGTGGGAAGTGTAGAGTATAGAGTGGGAAGTGTAGAGTATAGAGTGTGAAGTGTAGGGTAGAGTGGGAAGTGTAGAGTATAGAGTGTGAAGTGTGAGTATAGAGTGTGAAGTGTAGGGTATAGAGTGGGAAGTGTAGAGTATAGAGTGTGAAGTGTAGAGTATAGAGGGGAAGTGTAGAGTATAGAGGGGAATGAATATAATTT
>WNWK01059025.1:0-10295 GCA_009830355.1 Cherax destructor | reverse complement strand
TCTTTTCCTTTTCTTTTTTCCCCTTTTTCTTTTTTTCTCCTTCTCTTTCTTCCTTTTCTCTCTTCTCTTCTTTCTCTTCTTTTTTTCTTTCCCCTTTTTCTCTTTCCTTTTTTTCCCCCTTTTTTCTCTTTTCCTTTCTTTTCCTCTTTTCTTTTCTTCTCTTTCTTTCCTTTTTTTTCCCTCTTTCTCTCTCTTTCTCTTTCTTTTTCTTTCTCTTTCTTTTCTTCTTTTTCTTCTTTTTTTTCTTTCTTTCTTTTCTTTCTTTCTTTCTTTCCTTTTCTTTCTCTTTCTTTCCCCTTTTCTCTCTCTCTCTCTCTCTCTCTCTCTCTCTCTCTCAGCAATTTTCTTTTCAAACGAACGTGATCTCCCAATTTCCCTTTAAACGCTGACATTCCCATAACTGTTTAACCCAATGTCCTCAACACATAATATACGTGGTGTAATATTTATGGGGCTAAGGAGGCCAATATTCTGAAATACGTGGGGAGACACTAGTCAGAGAAATAGCAAACATCGAATTAAAACAAAAGGGAATTTTAAAGGAATCAAGAGACAGGGAAGTAAAAAAATGAAATTGAAAGAAACCCTAAGTATTTTTTTTTTTCCATAAAATCAAAGTCGAGAACAACCCAGTATTGGGCCCTACTTAAACCGGATGGGTCCTACACAGATGACAGCAAAGAAATGAGGAGTTTTTTAAATCCCAGTAGACCCGTCTTTTGCGAGCCACTAACCAGACTGAAAAACGAAAAACCTAAATGATTTTTTATGAGAGTGCCACAGAACTTGGACCATGCCTTTCTGACATCATCACGACGCCAAATGACTTCGAAAAGGCAAAAATGACATGCCCATGCATCCCTCCCGGCCCAAATCATGGAACTCTGTTCATCAAGAACTGCAAGAAACCCCTATCCCTGCTTTTTAAAATCCTATGGAGAGGGAGCATGGACACTGGGGCGTCCCGCAGCTACTAAAAAAAGACATAGCCCCCCCCCCAAAGGGGGGGTAAAGCAATAGCAAAGAACTACAGACCAATTGCCAAAGTCCCATATCATAAAAAAATTTTGGGGTTCTAAGAAGCAAGATCACCACCCATCTTGATACCCATCAATTGCCAACCCAGGACAGCATGGGTTTTGAGCAGGCCGCCCTGTCTGTCCCAACTACTGGACCACTCACAAGGGGCCCGGGTGCTCTAGAAGATAAACAGAATGCAGATGTTATATACACAGATTTTGCAAAAGCCTTTGACAAGTGTGACCATGGTGTAATGCCCCAAAAAGCGGATAAAAACATAACAGGAAAGGGGGATATCTATAATTTCCAAAACGTAGAACACAAAGAGTAGAGTCAACAGAGTAAAGTCGAGGGAGCTACTGTGAAAAAATCTGTTCCACAAGGCACAGTACTTGCTCCCATCCTATTCCTATCCCCATATCAGACATTGAAGGTATAAACCCCCTGTGTGCCCCTTGAGATGAAGACCCGTATGACAGTGTCCACCGTTTAAAACATGGATTCCCAAAAAAATAAACCAAATCTTTAAATGGGCTGCAGAAAAAAAAGAAATTCAATGATGAGAAATTTCAATTACCAGATACGGGAAAAAGGAGAAATTAAAAACCCTCGGGGTACAAAACTAATCCCCAAACCTGCTGAAAGTCCCCAACAACACACTATTGCACCATGATGTACAAAAACCCCAACAAAAACCCATTGCACCATTCTGTGCACGCCCCAACAACACACTTTGCACCATGCTGTACAAGTCCCCCCCCAAAACATTGCCCATGCAAAGCCCAACAACACACTATTGCACCATTTTCAAGTCCCCCAACAAACACTATTGCACCATTCTTACACCCCCAACAACAACTATTGCACCATGCTGTCAAGCCCCAACAAACACACACCATGCTGTACAAGTCCCCAACAACACACATTGCACCATGTGACAAGTCCCCCAAAAACACTATTGCACAATTCTGTACACGCCCCAAAACACCCTATTGCACCATGCTGACAAGCCCCCAACAACACACTTTCCCATGCACAACCCCCCAACAACACACATTGCCCATGCTGTACAAGCCCCCAAAAACACTATTGCACAATGGCAAGTCCCCCAAAAAACACTATTGTAATAGAGCAAAAAAAAAGTCAAAACTGGGAGGATCATGTCAGAGGATCTCACCTTCAAGGACCATAACAAGTGAATTGATCTGCTCGAAAATGACGGATGGATAATGAGAACCTTCAAAACCAGGGACCCCAACCCAGTTGACATTTTTACAGATCGTTTTGTTCTATCGGGGCTGGAATATTGGCACACTAACTCCCCCTTTCAAGGGGGGGAAAGGCCCCCTTAAAAAAGGGCAGAAACCCCTTCACCCCCCCATAAGTGCAAAACCACCCCAACTAGGGGAACGTTGGTTTCCAAACCTGTACTCTAGAACGGGGGCGGAGAGATACATTATTATATACACATAAAAATTTGGGGGGTTTAGCCAAACTTGACACAAATATCACTCCGACGGGAAAAAGACTCGGGCAGGCGATGAACCCCCCCCAATGAAGAGCGGGTGCCACTAGCACTTGGGGGAAAACCCCAAAAAGGGGGGGGGGCCCCCGTTTTTTCAACTGCCCCCAGCGAAAATGGGGGGCCCAAGATTGCAACTGCCTCCCAGCTAATCAGGGGGATTACCAACGCCCATGGCTGTCTTCAAGCAGGACTAAAGAAATCGTCGGTACCTGATCACCGGGGGTGGGTTCGACGTTGGACTCGGGGGAGTAACAGCCTGGTTGATGGGGCCTGGTCCAACAGGGGCCGGTCACAGCCGGGGCCGGGGGTTTTGCCCCGGGGGAATTTTCCAGGTAGCCCCCAGGTAGACAACTACATTTTGTCCTTTTTTGTACTAACTTTTACTAGATAGTACCAACTACCCATAACAATTTTTTTTAGTGCTATTACTTGTTTAAAATTTTTATATTATAAATCAAATCTTGTTTTTTTTTATATCATATTTACTATCTGTCCATTTAATTTAGTCCCCATTTATATTTCCCTTTTAAATGTTCCAACAAATAAACCTAGTACAGTGGACCCCAGATCGAATTAACGTTCCAGGAGCTAGTACTTAACACAAGTTTAAAAATTAACCCATTATTTCCCATAAGAAATAATGAAAAAAAATTAATCCGTTCACAAAAAATATTCAATATAAATTAAAAAAATATATATATATATACATTTATTACCTTTATTGAAGAGTTGCAGGATCAAGGGGCAGGAGTTAGTGGTTGGGGGGAATCCCCAAAAGGACTTAGGTAAAAAGCCCCCCTCTGGGGTTACTCCTTCTGGTCTTTTCCACTGACCAGTTGAGAGTCACCAGACCCTGCCTGGTGAAGTAACTGTCCAGAGTCCTCTGTTTCGGGCCCCCAACACTTTCCTGAAGTGCGAAGGCTCTGCACTAAGGGGTGCAAAAGGCTATTTCAGCTTGCTCAGGTGGTGCTTTCAAAAATTTCTGCAACTCATTCCACTTTGTACACATTCCCTTAAAAACTGAAGAGGGCACCCCTTCTGTCTCTCCCCCTCCTTTTGAAGCAAAACCCCCAGCTGTGGTCGGGGTGTTCCAGATGAAGCTCTTGCAGTTTCGTTGTTAGTTACCCGGGGGGTCCCCAAACTCTTCCAATCCTCACCACTCCCTAAAACCCCCGGTTGTTCCCCAATCCCAAAATGAGTCCAAACAGACACAGGGTCGCAGGGTCAAGGTCGGGGGCACCCAAATCCTTCAAAACCCCCCTGTTGGACCCAACCTGACAAGGTTCCAAGGAGTTAAAGTCCAAATCACCCCCTCCCAACCCCCCCTTAGGGGATCTTTAAAAATTTGGGGAAATGATTTTTCCAGAACTTTTAGGGCAACTCAGTGCCCCCGGTCATTTAAAACACCAAACAGTGCTTTGAAAAGTTTTTGAATTGGGGAAAGACCTGGGGCCAGGGGCTGGAGGGGGAGTGGTGTTGGGGGAAAAAACTTCACTTATGAAATTAAAATTGTCAGAAAAACACACTTCGGTGGGGTGAGCGGGGCTTTTCCAGATCAGGAGGCCTTTTAGTGGCAATTTTTTCCAAGAGGTATTTTTTACAGTAGGCCAAACAAAGGGCACCCATTCCCTTTAAAATCTCCCTGGGGCCCATGCCTGGGGTTACCTTTTCCCAAAGCACACAAATTATTTTGTCAACACTGTGATTTTTAAAAGGGCTGGGATTTTCATAGTGATCCCAAAAAGGTTATTTTTAAAACCCCACGATTAGAACAAAACATGAGAGTTAGCCGTCTTTCATAGGTTTGTTCCTGGTGTTTTTCCTCCTGAGTTTGGGCCTGTTTTTTTCTTCCAAACAGGCCTGTTTCATCACAGTTAAACACTTGTTGGGGGGGAATTGTTCAGCCTCTCCAAACCCCCGGGGAATTAAGAAAAAATTTTAGCGCACGTTGTCTGAGGGGGCGTCACCATGCCTCACAACACTGTGTATGCCACTACGCTTAAACCTGAAAAACCACCTTTTGCTGGTTTAAAAAACACTTGTCACCAGGGGTTGCAGGATTGTCTTGACAAGATCTTGAACTTCCTTGCCTTTTCACAAATTATCGCCGGGGAAACACATCACCCCCTTTTGTTTTTCATGGATCCACACCCAACAACCAACCTCATCCACTGTTTTCATCTATTTTTCGTTAACATATCAACCCCTTTTGCAACATTAGCTTCCTTGATTTTTCTTTCCAGATAGAGGATAAAAAGGGGTTTTTGGTTTTCCAAGATCACCAGACGACGCCACTCTCATTTTTTTCTATAATCTTTTCTTCAGTTCGATGGTGTTCCTCTTTTTCTTTCCAAGGTGCCACTAGAAGCTTTTGACCCATGGTGACTTATTTCACAGTGACAATCAAAAGCCCAAAAAAAACCCAAAAATGTGTGAATGTTTGAAAGAGCGCGAGGTGTTCTCAAAATGGTAAACAACGCCACTGGGGCTTTCTGGCCCCACGCGGCCCCGGGAGCAGGCGGACAGGTTAATCCAAAACACGATTTTTAAAGATTCTGTCGAAAAGCTTACAAACACAATGTTTACAAGAAAACCCTTTTATGAAACGGGGGGCCACTGTACGCTTTTTATCCAATAACTATTTACCTAAGTTTTAAAAAAAAATTAAGGTGCTAAAGTTTTTTTTTGTTTACTATTATTTTCCCCCAAAATGTTTACCTATTGTTTACAATTTTTCCCGTGTTTTACTTAGTTTACTATATTCCTAAATTTTTACTTCATTTTTACTATTATTTTCCCCCAGTTTTTTATTTTAAAAAATTTTTAATTCCCGTTTTAAAAAAAAACTGATTAAGGGTAACCCTAAATTGTTTTACTTTTTGTTTGCAATTTTCCTAGCTCCTTTATTTCTAGCTTTAGAATAATTAGTTCATTTAATTGCATTTGTAAAAAAAAAGGTACAAATTAAGTCCAAGAACTCTTTTTTCTTGTCCTATTTTAAGTCTAATTATAGAATCACACTATTTTAGATAAAATTTTATCTGACAACCTTTTTTTAAAGATTACATGACCCTAACAACAACTGTAATTATTAAAAGCAGAAAAAAAAAATACCGGGCCCCAATAACATAACATTTTTTAATAAATTAGATTTTTGCAAGCATTACGATGCCCCAAATTTTAAATTTTTCAGGCCTGCCCCAAGCCAAATTTTTACAGATATCATGCCATTCCTGGTTACACAGCCATACACAAAATAGACCAGACCAACAAGGGGGGAAACTATTTACTATTCAGACCAGCTTGAATGTATCAACAATATTGCACAAGAGATGAACATGGAGAATATTTAATAGCTAAGTTTAAACAAAATACCAGGGTAAAAAAACAGAGTACCACAATCAAATATTAGCCAATTTAGTGAAAAATTAGGAAGTATGATTACTGATGCACACATGAACAAAACCATTTTTTTAACAGGGGGCCAATATCAACCTCCTACAAGATCAGGACCCACAAGTAACTGAATTCACAAACACTTGAGCAACGGCTTTTTCCAAAAAAACAAAAAACCCAAAAGAATCTCTGAGACAGGCCTCCCATTAGACCACATCTGACTAACACCACATTCTAAAATCAGGATACTCACAGATAATACCACAGACCACACCCACCTTTCATAACCAACCTAGGTAAATTACCCAAGAGACACTAAAATTTCTTTGACACATAATGAGGGTTTTAAAATTAAAGTTGTCAAACATCGACTGGCAAACCGAGTTAGACACCTTTAGATACTGACATATGTATTAATAATTTTTAAAAAAAATCAATACCCTATAACATGATTTTCCCCAAAAAAAAAAAAGATCACAGCTAAGAGACAAAAACCCTGGCTAACACCCAATTTCAAACCATTAATATAAAAACCTATATGAAAAAAAAAAAAGGGTAAAATAACAAGAGAAAAACAAAAGTTAATTCAAACCAAAGCCCCATAAAAGGGGAAAAATTGTATTTGAGAATAGATTAAACAACTTAAGAGGGGATATGAAAAAACCAAAAACCCCATCAGAAATTTAGGGGAATAAAAAAAATCCCCAAAAAAAACAATCAAACGACAAACCCCCATGAACCTCTCTCCCCCCCAAATTTAAACAGCGAACAAACTAAATCTTTTCTGACAATAGGGGGAAATTTTTCCAAAACCCGTTCAAACACCACCCCCTGCTTACCTACTGGAGGACCCAGATACACTATTCAGCCCGACCAACCCAACAGAAGTCTCGCTTGTTTTAAACATTAAAAAAAAAGGAGGGATTTGAATAACTTCCACCTTATATACAAAAAAATTCAAGTACTATCACCAATTATTGCAACACTTTAAAAAACCATTGAATCCTCCACCTTCCCATCAATATAAAATAGCGAGGGTTCCCCCATACATAAAGGTGGAGATCAAACAGACCTAAAAACTATAGGCCAATATGTAACCTACCCTTTCCAAAATCTTTGAAAAGTTAATTCAAGGCAAATCTATTCTACCTCATCTCCCAATATACTCAACCCTGTCAGTTTGGTTTCGGCCATAAAAACACAAATGATACAATCATACACATGCTAAAATAATATACACCACTTGAAAATAAAAAACCCCCACTAATCTTCATTGATTAAAAGCTTTTGATACTTTTACCACGATCGCATCTAAAATCACATATGGAAAAGGGCACCCTCAACTACCAAAAGTCATTTAGTGACAGAAGCCAATATGTGTCCCCCAAATGGGTCTCTTTCACAAAAATACAGTTGGTGTCCCCGGAAGTGTTCTTGGCCCATTTTTTCCCATTTACATAACGACCCACCAAATGATCTCCTACCAAACCCATCTTTTTCAGATGAACTAAAGCCTTCTCTCACCTGCCCAGTCACACTAGCCAAACTGTAAATTTACAGAAAATATCTACCTGGATGAGATAACAAGTTCCCTCATTTAAAAAACCTATTTATGCAGTTTGAAAGAGAAAATGTTACTTAACAAATGATAAATATCACTTGTCACCCACCGAGGGAAAATTTGGGTCCACCTTGACAGGGCCTAAATTTAAGACACATATGAACAAATTTCAAGAAAGTCTCCAAGACCGTAGGAATACTATCCAAGATAAGGTACTATGTTCCCACCCAGCTCTTTTTCCTTTCATCACTCATTTTTTCATTATGAACTGTGCATGGGTCAACAACAATAAATCACCCAAAATAAAACCAAAAAGGCCGAATAATCTTCCCCCTTTGAAAATACTCCATATTCTGGTCAAAACTTCTACCATAAAGACATCCATATTTTTAGTGTATTATTAATAAAAACACTATACTAAATATTAACCCGAACTAAATTTTAACGCCTTAACAGGACAAAACAAAAAGGCACAGATACTATTCAGTTCTTCGCCACCTCACACTATAAACGCAAGACAACAAAGGCCCAAAATTTAATTTATTCCGATTACCAAAGAAACCCGGCTGTACATCAATTCAAAAACTTCAAAAAACTACATACTCCCCAAAACTAAATAAATACCCACACAGTGGTCCCCCGCCAACGAGCAAAATTCATTTAAAGCCTGTCAAGTGCCATTCAAAATGAATTTACTTAAGAAATAATGTCACGAGGTTAGTCTATTTCAGACCCCCCAAAAATACATTCCACAAGCACTTAAATATTAAAAAAAACAACAAACAAACAAACAAATTTTATTTCATTGCAGGTTACATGGGAAGGAAATTACAATGTAAATTGAGTGCAAAAAGCCACTGAATGCATGCATTAGGGGCAGCTTATTCTAGTCCTTTAAAAAATATGTACTTAATATTAGGAGAAATTTATTGAGTTTATTCTAGTTAAAAATTATTTTCAAAATTACAATATGATGAAATTTTACTGTTTAAATTATTATATAATGATATTAGATCTTAGATTGTTACAGTGTTAAGATTCTTGAATGATAATATGGAATTGAGATTATTTAAGGAAAATAAATTGAGCATTTTTGACCCTTAACTTATAATATGAGTAGGGGTAACATAATAGTAACATATTATTAAAAATTGGATTTTCGAAGGAAAGTAACAATTTAGCATTTTTCAAAGTAGTTTATAGCATGATCATTTAGGTTTGGGTGAGTAGGTGGTTTTTTAGTTGAGTCTTAAATTGATTTTCAGACAAGATTATCTTAATATTTACTGGTAATGAATTCCAGATTCTGGGGCCCTTTATGTGCATAGAATTTTTACATAGGTTGATAGAACACGGATATCAAAAAATGATCTGTGTCGTGTGTTGTGGCATGGGGCCTATTAAAGTTGGTGAGGAGAGTTTTGAGCAGAGGGTTTATATTAGAGTGAAAGTTTTATATATGTAGTAGGCACAAGAGTAAATATGAATGTTCTTTACGGTGAGTAGTTTGAGACTTTTTAATATTGGTGGGGTATGCTGTCTGAGTGGAATTTGTTATCATTCTGACTGCGGCCTTTTTTTGTGTTATGAGTGGTCTAAGGTGATTTAACGTTGTTGATCCCCATGCACAGATTCCATAGGTGAGATACGGGTAGATAAGTGAATGATATAGTGCAAGGAGAGCTGATTGAGGACATAATAGCGCATTTTTTGATAATATGCCTACTGTCTTCAGATTTTCTTGGAAATTTGTTGTATATGTGTTTGGAATTTAAGGCTACTGTCAAGGTGGATTCCCTAGGAATTTTCCCTCTTGGAGTCTTGTGATGGGTGGGACCATTAGTGTTATGTTATGGAACATTTGTGGCTTTGCTTCCAAACTGTATGAAGTAGGTCTTGTCAGTATTGGAGAAAGCTTGTTATCGTCATCCATGTTGATATTTTCTGTATTTGGCATTAACAGTGTTGGCCAGTATAACTGGATTTGGTGAGAGAAGACATATGTTGTGTCATCTGCAAATAAAAGGGTTTGAGTAGTTGTGATGCATTGAGGTCATTTATGTAAATGAGAATAGGAGTGGCCCCAGGACACTCCTTGAGGGACTCCGACTGTAATTGGTTGTGTGGAAGAAATTCGCCCATTTGTGTCACGTATTGCTTCTGTTGGTGAGGTATGATTTTTGGTAGTAGGGTGCCCCCCATACCATAGTGTGCTAATTTTTGTGAGCAAAATCATGGTCACTGTATCAAAAGCTTTGAGATCAATGAAGATTCCCAGTGGGGCTTCTTTTCTCAAGTGCTGTATATATTAACCCAACACTTACATAATTGTCTATTTCCAGGGTCTCCGTAGGCAGGGGACCACTGTACTTTTCATTACCTACAAAGTTATTAAATAACCTTACACTGCCTCAAAATAACATTTATTCACTGTGTTACTCCCTAGCCTCAAAACCCCCTACAAAATGTCAAAGAAAATAATTTATCAAACATAATTAGTACAAATGTTGAAACTCATTCTCATAATGTATAAACCATAATATAAAGAAATCCATCCTCATGTACCCTTGTGCCCTTGAACTCATCTAATGACCATAAAACTGTTATTACAAAACAAATTATTGGTTTAATTTGTTTAATATGATTTAATAATTTTTATGTAGACATATAAACGAATTATCCAAAATTATAAAAAATATTATGTTTCATAAATGTCATGTTCTTATGGTAATTCTTTACCATTTAGCCTCAAACCCCTTACTTAATTGCTCAAAGAAAAAAAAGTTTATCAAA
>WNWK01059024.1:0-10295 GCA_009830355.1 Cherax destructor | reverse complement strand
TTTTTTAATTTTAAAACCTCATTGATATAATAAGTCAAAAGAGATAATTTAAAGTGATGAGCATAAGACGTGAACCAAATCCCCTTTTTTTGGGAAAAATTTTTTAACCCCCAAAAACCCCTTTCCCCCCCCCCCGGGGTTTTTTTCCCCCCCCGGGCCCCCCAAACCCCTTTTTTTTTTTTTAAAACCCCAAAAACCAAAAACCCTTTTTTCCCCCCCCCTTTTTTTTTTTTAATTAGTTTTAATTTTTTTTAAATTTTTAAAATTAAAAAATTTTTTTTTTTTTCCCCCTTTTTTTTTTTCCCCCCCCAAAAAAATTTTTTTTTCCCAATTTTTTTAAAAAAAATTTTTTTTTTTTTTTTTAAAAAAAACCCAATAAAAAATTTTGGGGGGTTTTTTTGGGGAATTTTGGGGCCCGGGGGGGGTTTTTTTCCCATTTTTTAAACTTAAAAAAAACCCCCCAAAAAACCAACCCAAAAAAAATTTTTTTTTAAAAAACCCCCAAAACCCCCCCTTTTTTTAAAAAAATTTTTGAAATTAAACCCCCCAAAAAATTTTTAAAGGGGCCCAAAAAAACCCCGGGGGTTTTTTTTTCACCCTTTTTAAGGGTTTTTAAAACCCGGCCTTTTGGTTTGGGGGTTTAAATTTTTTGGGGGGTTTTTTTTGGGGGGCCGGGGTTTAACCCAAAAACCCCCCCAAAGTTTTAAAATTTTTTGGGGGGAAAAAGGGGTTTTTCCGGGAAAAACCAAAAATTTCTTTTTAAAAAAAGGGGGGAAAATTCCCGGGCCCCAAAAATTTTTAAAAAAATTTTTTTTTAAAAAAAAAAAATTTTTTTTGGGAAAGGGGTTTTTAAAAAACCCCCCTTTTCCCCTTTTTTAAAAAAAAAAGGGGAAAAAAAAGGGAAAAAAAATTTTTTTTTAATTTCCCCCCTTTTTTTTTTTTCCCCAAAAAATTTTAAAATTGGGGGGAAAAAAGGATTTTTTTTTTTGGGGGTAAAAAAAAAAAAAAGGGGGCCCCCCCAAAAATTTCCCCCGGGGGTTTGGGGGGGTTTAAAACCCCCCAAAAACCCAAAAGGGGGGGGGAAAAAAAAAAATTTCCAATAAATAAAAATTTTTTTCCCCCCCCCGGGGGGGGTTTTTTTTAAAAAAATTTGGGGGAATTTAAAAAATTTCTTCAGCCAAAAAAAAAAGGGGGGAAAAAAAGTAAAGAGTGGAAAAACCCCGGGAAAAGTTTTTTTTTTCCTTGGGGGGGGGGGGGGGGTTTTTAAAAAAGGGGGGGAAAAAAAAAAATTTTTAAAAAATTTTTTTTAAAAAAAATTTTTAAATTTTTTTTTTTTTTTCCCCGGGGGTTTTTTCCCCCCCCCCCTTTTTTCCCCCCCCCCCCCCTTTTTCCCACCCAAAAAAAAAAATTTTTTAAAAAAAGGGGGGGGGGGGAAAAAAAAAGGGGGAAAACCCCTTTGAAAAAATTTTTAATTTTTAAAAAAAGGGGGTTTTTTTGGGGGGGGGGAAAAAAAAAAAGGGGGGGGTTTTAAAAAAGGGGGGGAAAAAAAAAGGGAAAAACCCCCCAAAAAGGTTTTTTTTGGGGAAAAAAGGGGAAAAAAAAAAAGGGAAAAAGGGGCCGAAAAAAAAAGGCCATTTAAAAAAAAAAGGGGGGCCCCCCCCCCCCCCAAAAAAAAAAAAAAAAAAAAAAAAACTTTTTTTTTAAAAAAAAAAGGAAAAAAAAATTAAAAACAGGGGGAAAAAAAGAAAAAAAAAAAAAAAATTTTTTAAAACCCCCAAAAAACCCCCCCAAAATTTTTTTAAAAAAACCCCCCCCAAACCTTCCCCCCGGGGGGGGGGGGGGAAAAAATTTTTTGGGAAAGGGAAAATTAAAAGAGTTTAAAACCGGGGGGGAAAAAAAAAAAAGGGGGGGGAAAAAAACAAAGGGCCCAAAGGGGAAAAAGGAAAGGGGGGGGGGGGTTTTTTTAAAAAAAAGGGGTGGGGGAAGGCCTTTTTCGGAAAAAATTCCCGGGAAAGCCCCCCCGGGGGCCCCAAAATTGGGGGGGGCCCCCCCCCCCCAAAAAAAAATTTTTTTTAAAAAAAAAACCCCTTTTTAAAAACCCCCCTAAAAAAAAAAAAAAAAACCCCCCCCAAAAACCCCAATTTTTTTTTTCCCCCCTTTTTTAAAAATTTCCCCCCTTTCCGGTTTAAAAAACCCCCGGGGGGTTTTTTTTCTTTTTTTGGTTTTTTAAAAAAAGGGGCCCCCCCCAAAAAACCCCCTTTGGAAATTTTTTTAATTAACCCCCCCCCCCCCCCCCAAAAAAAAAAAAATTTTTTAGCGAAGTTTTTTTTAAATTAAAGGGGGGGGGGGAAAACCCCCAAAATTTTTTTTTCCCCCCCCCTTTAAAAAGCCCCCCAAAAATTTTTTTTTTCAAAAACCCCCCTTTTTTTCCCAAAAACCCCCCCTTCATACCCAAAAAACCCACACCTAAAACCCGGGAAAAACCCCCCGGGGGCCCATTTTTAAAAAAAAAAGGCCCCCCCAAAAAAAAGCCCCCCCCCCCCAAAAAAACCCCCCCCTTTTTAAAAAACCCCCCCCCCAAAAAAAAAAAAAAGGGGCCCCCAAAAAATTTTTTTTTTTTTCCCCCTTTTTTTTTGGGGGGGCCCCCCCAAAAAACCCCCCCCCTTTTTAAAAAAAAAGGGCCCCCCAAGCCCAAAAACCCCCCCTTTTAAAAAATAAAAAAAAAATTTTTTTGGGGAACGGCCCCCCAAGAAAAACCCAGCACCCCAAACGGGGGGAAGGGAAAAAAAAAAAAAAAGGGCCCCCGGACGGGAAGAAAAAAGGGGCCCAAAAAAAAAAAACCCCCCCAAAAATTTTAAACCCGAGAACCCGAACCCCCCCCGGGGGAACCAGAACCAAAAAACCCCAAAAACCCCAAAAAGGCCCCGAAAACCCCCGGGCCGTTTTCCCCAAAAAATTTTCCCCCCGGGGGGAAAAACCCCAAAAAAAAACCCCCCGGGCCCGGAGGGGGGCCCAGACCCCGGGGGGGAAAAAAAAGGGGAAAAGGGGCCCCCCGGGAAAAACCCAAACCCCCCCCAAAAAAAAAAAAAAGGGGAAAAACCCAAGGGAAACCCCCCAAACCCAAAAAAAAATTTTTTAAAGCAGGGGGAAAAAAAAAAAACCCCCAAAAAAAACCCCCCCAAAACAGGGGAAAAAAGGGGAAAAAAAAAAAAAAAACCCCCGGCCAGGGGAAAACCAAAAAAAAAGGGGGGAAAAAAGGGGAAAAACCCCAAAAAAAAAAAAAACAAAAACCCCAGAAAAAAAAACCCCCCAAAAAAAAACCCCCCCCCGGGAAAAGGGGGGGGAAAAAAAGGGAAAAAGCAAAAAAAACCCCGGGGAAAAAAAAAGGGCCCGGGGGAAAAAAAAAAAAAAGGGGGGGGAAAAATTTAAAAAAAAAAAAAAAAAAAAAAAAAAAAAAAAAAATTTTTTAAAAAAACCAAAGGGGAAAAAACAAAAAAAAAAAAAAAAAAAGGGGGGGGGAAAAAAAAAAAAACCAAAAAAGGGGGGGGAAAAAAAGGGGGGGAAAAAAAGGGGGGGGGGGGGGGGAAAAGGGGGGGGGGGGGAAAAAAGGGGGGGGGAAACGGGAAGGGGGGAAAAAAAAGGGGGGGGGGGGGGGGGGGAAAAAAAAACCCCCCCTTTTTGGGGGAAAAAAAAAAAAAAGGGGAAAAGGGAAAAAGGGGGGGGGAAAAAAAAAAAACCCCCCAAATTAATTTTTCCCCGGGGCCCGGGGGTTTTTGGGGGGGGGTTCTCGGCCATTTCCCCGGCCCCCCGGGGAATTTGGGTTGAAAAAAAACCCGGGGAAAAAAAAAACCCCCCCCCAAAAAAACCTTTTGGGGGGCCCGGGCCCCCCCCAAAAAAAAAAAAACCCCCCCCCGGTTCCCGGGCCCCCCCAAAAAAAAAAACCCCCCCCAAAAAAAAAAAAAAAAAACCCCAAAAAACCCCCCCCCCCCAAAAAAAAAACCCCAGAACCCCCAATTAAAAAAAAAATTTTGGTCCCAAAAAATTTTAAAAAAAAAAAAACCCGGGGTTTCCCAAAAAGGGGAAAAAATTGGTTGGGGCGGGGGCCCCCCCCAAAAAAACCAAAAAAACCGGAAGGGAAAAAAAAAAGGGCCCCGGGAAAGAAACCGGCCCCCCTTTTCCCCCCAACCCCCCCCGGGGGGGGGAAAAACCCCTTTTTTTGGGGGGGAAAAAAAAAAAAGGGGGAAGGCGGGCCAGAAAAAAAAACCCCCCCGGGGGGGGGAAAAACAAAGAAAAAAAAAAAAAGGGGGGGGGGGAAAAAAAAAACCCCCCCCCCCCGGGGGGGGGGGGGGCCCCCCCAAAATTTAAAACCTTGGGGGGGGCCCCCGGGGGGGCCCCCGGGGCCCGGGGGGGGCGGGGGTTTTTTTGGGGGGGGGGGGTTAAAAAAATTTTTTGGGGAAAAAAAGGGGGGGGGGGGGCCCCTTTAAAAGGGGGGGGGGAAAAAAAGGGGGGGGGGGGGGGGGGGGGGGGGAAAAAAAAAAAGGGGGGGTGGGGGAAGCGGGGAGGGGGGGAGGGGGGGGAAAAAAAAAGGGGGGGGAGGGGGTAAAAAAGGGGGTTTTTTTTAAAATTAAGGGTTTGGGGGAAAAAAAGGGGGGAAATTTTTAAAAAGAAAAAAAAAGGGGAAATTTGGGTTAAAGGGGGGGAATTTTTTTAAATGGATTAAGGGGGGGTTGGGGGGCCCGGGGCCTTTTTGGGGGGCCCCCCAAAAAAACCCCCAAAAAAAAAAATTTTAAAAAAAAGGCAAAAAACCCCCCCCCAAAAAAAAAAAAATTTTCCCCGGGGGGGGGGGGGAAAAAAAAAAACCCGGGGGGAAAGCCAAAAAAAAACCCCCCCCCTTTAAAAAACCAAAATTTAAAAAAAAATTTCCCCCAAACAAAAAAAAAAAAAAAAAAAAAAAAAAATTTTTTGCCCCAAAAAAAAAACAAAAAAAACCCCCCCAAAAAAAAAACCCAAAAAAGGGGGGGAAAAAATTTTAAAACGGAAAAAAAAACCCCCCCCAAGGGGTGGGGGGGCCCCCTTGGGGAAAAACCCCTAAAACCCCAAATTTTTTTTAAACCCCAAAAACCCAAAAAAAAAACCCCCCCCCATCCCCCCTTTTTTAAAAACCCCCCCCCCGGGTTTTTCCACCCCCCCCCTTTTTTGGGGGGGGCCCCCCCCCCCAAAAAACCCCGGGCCCCCCCCCCAAAAAATTTTTCCCCCCCCGGGGGGGCCCTTTTCCCCCCCCCCCCCGGGGGGGGGGGTTTCCCCTTTTTTTTTTTTTTGGGGCCCCCTTTTTTTTTTTTTTAAGGTGGGGCCTCCCCCCCTTTTTTTTAAAATTTTTTTTTTTTTGGGTTTTTTTTTTTTTTGGCCCCCTTTTAAAAAATTTTTTTTTTTTCCCCCTTTTTTTTTTTTTAAAGGCCCCCCCCCCTTTTTTTTTTTTTCCCCCTTTTTCTCTTTTTTAAAATTTTTAAAGGTTTTTTTTTTTTTTTTTTTTTGGGGGAAAACTTTTTTTTTTTTAAACCCCCCCCTTTTTCCCCTTTTTTTCCCCTTTTTTTTTAAAATTTTTTAAAATTTTTCCCCCCCCCCAAAAATTTTTTTTTAAATTTTTTCCTTTTAAAAAATTTTTAAATTTGCCCAAAATTTAAATTTTTTAAATTTCCCCCCGGGGGTTTTTTTTTTTCCCCCCTTTGGGGTTTCCCCCCCCCTTTTTTTTTTTAAAAGGGGAGGGGGGGGGAAAAAAAACAAAAGGAAAAAAAAAAAACCCCGAAAAACCCAAAAAAAAAAAAAAAGGGGGGTTTTTTTTTTTTTTTTTAATTTTTTAAAATTTCCCCCCCTTTTCCCCAAAAAAGGCCCCCCCCCTTTAAATTTAAAAACCCCCTTTTAAACCGGGGGGGGCCCATCCCCTTTTTTTTTTCCCCCCTTTCCCCCTTTAAAAATTTTAAACCCCTTTTTTTTCCCCCCCCCCCTTTTTTCCCCCGGGGAACCCCCCTTTTTCCCCCCCCCAAAATTTCCCTTTAAAAGGGGTTCCCCCCCGGGAAAATTTTTTTTTGGGGAACCCCAAGGGGGGCCCCAAAAACCCCCCCTTTCCCACCCCAAAACCCCGGGGGGGGTTTTCCCCCGGGGGGCCGGGGGGGGAAAGCCAAAAACCCGGGGGGGGGGAAAAAAAAAGGGGGGGGGAAAAAAACCGGCAGCGGGGGGGGGGCCCCCCCGGGGGGTTGGGGGGGCCCCCCCCCCCTTTTTTCCGGGGGCCCCCCCAACCCCGGGCGCCCCCCCCCCCCCCCCGGGGGGGGCCCCGGGGGGGGGCCCCCCCCCCCCCGGGGGGGGGCCCCCCCCCCCGGGGGGGGGGCCCCCCCCCCCCCCCCCGGGGGGGGGGGGCCCCCCCCCCAAAAAAAAAACCCCCGGGGGGGCCCAGGGGGGGGCCCCCCCCCCCAAAAGGGGAAAAAGGGGGGCCCCCCCCCGGGGCCCTTTTAACCCCCCCCTTTTTTCCACGGCCCCCCTTTTTGGGTTTTTAAATTTTTTTAAAAAATTTTTTTTTTTAAAAAACCCCCCCCCCTTTTCCCCCCCCCCTTTTTTCCCCCCGGGTCCCTTTTTCCCCCCCCCCTTACTGTTTTCCTTTTTTTTTCCCCCCGGCCCCCCAAACCCTTCCTTTTTTTCCCCCCCCCCCCCCCCCCCCCTTTTCCCCCCCCTTTTTTTTTTCCCCCCCCCCCCCTTTTTTTTTTTCCCCCCCCCCCTTTTTGGGGGCCCCCCCTTTTTTTCCCCCCCTTTTTCCCTTTTCCCGTCTTTCCCCCCTTTTTCCCTTTTTTTTTTTTTTTTTTTTTTTTGTTTTTTTTTTTTTTTTTAAACCCCCCTTTTTTTCCCCCCCCCCCCCCTTTTTTTAAACCCCCCTTTAGCACCTTTTTTCCTTTTTTTTTTTTAAAACCGGGGCCCCTTTTTTTTTAAAACCCCCCAAAAAAAAAGGGGGTTTTCCTTTGGTTTTTAAAAAAATTTTTTTTTTAAAAAAAAACCCCCCCTTTTTTTTTTAAAAAAATTTTTTTTCCCTTTTTTCCAAAAATTTTTTTTTTTAAAAATTTTTTTTTAAAAAAAAATTTTTTTTTTTGGGGTTTTTCCCCAAAAAATTTTTTTGGGGGGGTTTTCCCCCCTTTTTTTTTCCCCCGGGGTCGGGGGGGTTTTCCGGGGGCCCCCCAGGGGAATTTCCCTTTTTCCCCCCCTTTTTTTTTTTTCCCCCTTTAAAAGGTTTTTAACCCAAAAAAAACCCCCCCCCTTTTTTCCCCAAATTTTTTAAAAAAAATTTTTCCCCCTTTTTTTTAATTTTTGCCTTTTTTCCCCTTTTTTTCCCCCTTTATTTAAATTTTTTTTTTCCTTTTTTTGGGGGGGTTTTTCCCAAATTTTTTTTTTTTTCCCCCCCAAAATTTTTTTTTTGGGGGCCCCCCCCCCTTTTTTTTTTCCCAGGGGAAAAAACCCCCCAATTTCCCCCCTTTTTTTTTAAACCCAAAAAAAAAAATTTTTTAAATTTCCCCAAAAAAAAAAATTCCAAAAAAAAATTTTTTTAAAATTTCCCCCCTTTTTTTCCCTTTAAAATTTTGGGGGGAAAAAAAAACCCCGGTTTTTTTAAAAAAATTTTTTTTTTTTTTTTTAAACCCTTTTTTTTTTCCTTTTTTGGGGCCCCCAACCTTTTTCTTTTAAAAAAACCCGGGGGGGGGAAAAAACCCAAATTTTAATTTTTTTGGTTTTTTTTTCCCCCTTTTTTTTTTTTTAAAAAACCCCCCGGGTTTTCCCAATTTTTTTTAAAATTTTTTTAAAAAAAAGGGGTTTTTTTTCCCCCTTTTTAAAAAAACCCCAAAAAAGGGTTTTTTTCCCCCTTTTTTTTTTTTGGGTTCCATCCAAAAAAAATTTTCCCCTTTTTTGGCCCCCCCCGGAAATAAAAAAAAATTTTGGGGTTTTTTTAAAACCCTTTGGTAATTTAAATTTTCCCCGGGGTTTTTTGCCCCCCCCAAAAAAAAACCCCCTTTTAAAAAATTTTTTAAAAAAAAAAAAAACCCCCCCAAAAAAACCCTTTTTTTTCAAAATTCCCCCTTTTAAAAATTTTAAAAAAAAACCCCCAAAAAAACCCTTGGTTTTTTAAAATAAAAATTTAACCAAAAAAATTTTCCCCCAAAAAAAACCCCCAAAAATTTTTGGAAAGGAAACCCCCCTTTTTAAAAAAATTTTTTATTATTTTGGCCCTTTTTTTAAAAAATTTTTAAAAAATTTTTGGGGTTTTTAAAAATTTTAAAAAAAGGTAAAAAAACTTTTTTCCCCAAAAAAAATTTTTTTAAAAAAAAAATTTAAATAAAAAAAGGGGTTCCGAAAAAAAAAAAGAAACTTTAAAAAAACCCCCCCGGGAAAAAAAGGGGTTTATTTTTTTTCCCTTTTTTTAAAAAAAGGGGGTTTTTAAAAAAAAATTTTTTTTTTAAAAAAAAAACCCGGAAAAAAAAAAATTTTTCCCCGGTTTTTGCCCCCCCTTTTTTTGGGGCCCCAAATTAAAAAAAAAAAAATTTTTAAAAAAAACCCCCCCCCCTTTTGCCCAAAAAAAAATTTTGGGGAAAAAATTTACTTTTTTTTTAAAAAAAAACCCAAATTTTTTAAAAAAAAAAAACCAAAAAAAAAAAAGGGTTTAAAAAAAATTTTTTTTAAAAAAAAACCCCCCCTTTTTTTTTTTAAATATAAAAAAAAAAATTTTTTTTTTGGGAAAAAAAAAAAGGGAATTTTTTTTAAAAAAAAAAATAAAAAACCCCCTTTTTTTTGGGTTTTTTTAAAGGAAAAGGTTTTTTAAAATTTTCCATTTTCCCCCTTGTTCTTTGTTTTTTTGTTTTTTTAAAAATTTTTTAAACCCCCTTTCCCCAGTTTTTTTTTTTTTTCCCCCTTTTTTTTTCCCCCCTTTTTCCCGGTTTTTCCCTTTCCCTTGGGGGTTTTTTTTGGGGAAAAAAAAAAAAAAGGGGGGGGAAAATTAAAAAAACCCCTTTTTTTCCGGGCCCTTTTTTTTTTTTTAAATTCCCCCCTCAGTGGGGCCCCCCTTTTTTTCCCCCCCCCTTTTTTGGGGGGTTTTTGGGGGTTAAAAATTTTTTTTAAAAAAATTTTTTAAAATTTAAAAAGGGGGTTTTAAAAAAAATTTTTAAAAAAATTTTTTTTAAAAATTTTTTTTAAACCCCCTCCCCCCCCCCCTTTTTTTTTCCCTTCTTTTTTGCCCCTTTTTTTTTTTTTTTTTCCCCCAAAAAAATTTTTAAAAAAAAACCCCAAAATTGGGTTTAAAAAAAAAAAATTTTTCCCCCCCCCCCCCTTCCCCAAAAAAAAATTTTAAAAAAAAAAACCCCCCTTTTGAAGGGAAAAAAACCCCCCTTTTTTCCAAAAACCCCCCCAAAAAAAAAAAAACCCCCAACCCCCCCTTTAAATTAAAAAATTTTTAAAAATTTAAAAAATTTTTTCCCCCAAATTTTTTTTTTAAAAAAAATTTAATTCCCAAAAAAAAAAAAAAAAAAAAAATTTAAAAAATTAAAAAAAAAAAAACCCCAAAATAAAGTTAAAAAAAAAGGGGGGGTTAAAAAGGGGTTGGGGGGGGAAAAAAAACCCCCCAAAATTTTTAAAATTTTTTTTAAAAAAAAATTAAAAAATTTTTTTTTTAAAAAAAAAAAAAAATTTTTTTTAAATTTAAATTTAAAAAAAAAAAATTTTTTTTTAAAAAAGGGGGTTTTTTTAAAAAAAATTTCCTTTTTTTTAAAATTTTTTTTTTTTTTTTTGGGGTTTTAAAAAAGGGGAAAAAAAATTTTTTTTTTTTGGGGGTTTCCCCTTTTTGGGGTTTTTTTAAAAAAAAAATTTGAAAATTTTAAAATTTTTTTAAAGGGGTTTTTTGGGGGGGGGGAAAAGGGGGGGGGGGAAAAATTTTTTGGGGGGGGTTTTTAAAAGTTTTTCAAACGTTTTTTCTTAAAAATATCCGGGTTTCCAAGATACCTCAATGTAATTTTGAAGTATACTGCTGTAATTTTAAAAAGTTCAAAACTGATACTTAAAAAGATACTCGGAATTTGATTGAAGTATACCCAAAAGATAATTCGAAGAATACTGCGGGTAAAACTTGAAAATCTGCGGGAATAAACTTTTTTATCTCCCGGGTAAAACCTGAAGTTCTCGGGTAAAATTGAAGATATCGGGTATAACTTAAGAATATCGGATCTTCGAAGTATACTCGGGTAAAACCAAATAAACGGTATAACTTTGCAGGTATA
>WNWK01059023.1:0-10296 GCA_009830355.1 Cherax destructor | reverse complement strand
TGCTCATAACTCGAGGCCTCACCCAGTATGCTTCAATGCAGGATCACTAGGACCAGATTCTTGGCACAACTGGCGTGAGCAACTGACTTCTGACTGATGTTGAATGGCTGATAACTTGCACAACTCTCAGTGACACAGCTTCAAACTTTCAACAAAGGTGTCTGCTCAGTACGATGGCGGCGGAGGTGTCTGCTCAGTACGATGGCGGCGGAGGTGTCTGCTCAGTACGATGGCGGCGGAGGTGTCTGCTCAGTACGATGGCGGCGGAGGTGTCTGCTCAGTACGATGGCGGCGGAGGTGTCTGCTCAGTACGATGGCGGCGGAGAGTGAAATTCAAACTTTTAGTTGTGGATTTACATTTTAAGTGTAAGATAATGTGAATTTTGTATTCCCATCAAATCACGTTAAAATTAAATATAATTCTGTTTTTCTGTTTGAAAGGCTTCAATATTTAATGGGTGATGTATCATACAGCCAGACTACAGTACTCACTCAGCATGGGTGATGTATCTTACACCCAGAATACAGTACTCACTCAGCATGGGTAATGTATCTTACAGCCAGAATACAGTACTCACTCAGCATGGGTGATGTATCTTACAGCCAGAATACAGTACTCACTCAGCCTCCACCACTGTCTCCTCCATGTCATTTTTGGCCTCCACCACTGTCTTCTCCATGTCAACCCTGGCCTCCACCACTGTCTCCTTCATGTCATTCCTGGCTTCCACCACTGTCTTCTCCATGTCAACCCTGGTCTCCACCACTGTCTACTTCATATCATTCCTGGCCTCCACCACTGTCTCCTCCATGTCATTCCTGGCCTCCACCACTGTCTCCTCCATGTCAACCCTGGCCTCCACCACTGTCTCCTTCATGTCAACCCTGGCCTCCACCACTGTCTCCTCCATGTCAACCCTGGCCTCCACCACTGTCTCCTCCATGTCAACCATAGCACACTCAGTGTTTCCACTATATTTTTTATGCTTTCCCTAATTCCGGGAGTCCAGAAGTTCATCTATATCATCTTAAATGTACTTCCTTCCTCACTTCCCCAGGTTCTGCATGTTTTAGTATTTTTTTCGATTGTTGCCTTCCCCAGGTCAATGGTTCCCCACTTCCCCAAGGTTACCGTTTTTTTGGCCCCTTGCCTCCTCCCCAGTGACCTTGTTGGATGGTACTTTAGTCTTGTCTAGCTGGTCTACTGTATAGACTGTGCAGGTGGGTGAAATTACAGGAGGGAACACATACATATCTGCGTCCTGTAATTACACCCAAGACAGCGTCGACAGTAGGCCAGGTAGACGAGACAAGCCTCACACCCAACTAACTCGGTCACTAGAAAAAAGTAAGGTGATGAGGATTCAAAATCTAGATAGTGAAATATTGGATATCAGATTGGAGGGAGTATGGGGGAAGTGAATGTATTCAGATATTTGGGAGTGGACTTGTCAGCAGATGAGTCTATGAAAGACGAGGGGAAAAAGTGAGTGGTGCACTGAGGAGTCTGTAGAGACAACGTTGTCCATGGAAGCAAATAGGGGAATGCATGAGAGTATAGTTATAACAATGCTCTTATATGGGTGTGAAACATGGGTGGTGAATGTTGTAACAAGGAGAAGGCTGGAGGCAGTGGAGGTGTCATGTCTGAGGACAATGTGCAGTGTCAGTATAATGCAGAGAATCCGTAATTTGGAAATTAGGAGGTGCGTGTTACTATAAGGGTTATCCAGACGGCTGAAGAGGGGGTTGTTGAGGTGGTTCGGAAGTTTAGAGGATGGAACGAAATAGAATGACTTGGAGAGCGTATAAATCTGTAGTGGAAGGAAGGCGGGGAAGGGGTCGGCCTAGGAAAGGTTGGAGGGAGGGGGTAAAGGAGGCTTTGTGTGTGAGTGGCTTGGATTTCCAGCAAGCGTGTTGGATAGGAACGAATGGAGGCAAATAGTTTTTATGACTTGACGTGCTGTTGGAGTGTGAGCAGGGCAACATTTATGAAGGGATTCAGGGAAACCGACAGACTGGACTTGAGTCCTGGAGGTCGGAAGTACCTGATGGAGGGGTGTTGATGGTGCAGTTTTATAACTGTAGTGTAAGCGCCTCTGGCAAGACAGTGATGGAGTGAATGATGACGAAAGTATTTCTTCTTTTTCGGGTCACCCTGCTTTGGTGGGAGAGCCGATGTGTTAATAAAAGAATAATGCATTTATGTCAGTTACTTGTATTTAAATATCTGTATAAGAAAATTTGTAAATGTTTTATTGTGTAAATGTGTGTACGTGTTCCAATGTTTCTCTTCCATCATTGCTGTTATTTGTTCTTGGTATGTCACGTCACTTAAACGTTGACAAGCAAACACAAATATACACTTAAACAGCCTTTAATGCATCTCACATACACACATATACACACACACTATAACACACAACTATAACACAAAATCCGCTCATCCCTAATAACATACGTGTAGAGGGTGACCCAGAAGTCTGGAAACATACTCTGCGGAAAGAAACTGAATATTAGTAATATTTCCTATGCGTCCCGACTTTTGGTTCAGCCTGTACAGTAGAACATGTAAACAGTACTCACCTAATTGTACTCACCTAATTGTGGTTGCAGGGGTCGATACTCAGCTCCTGGCCCCGCCTCTTCGCTGTCTGCTACTGGGTCTCTGCTCTCCCTGCTCCATGAGCTTTATCATACCTTGTCTTAAAACTATGTATGGTTCCTGCCTCCACTATATCTTTCTCTAGTCCATTCCACTTCCTGACTACTCTGTGGCTGAAGAAATGTTTCCTGACATCCCTTTGACTCATCTGAGTCTTCAGCTTCCAGTTGTGTCCCCTTGTTTCTGTGTTCCTCTCTGAAACAACCTGTCACTGTCTACCTTGTCAATTCCCGCAGTATTTTGTATGTCGCTTTTCATGTCTCCTCTGACCCTTCTTTCCTCCAGTGTTGTTAGTCCTATTTCCCTCAATCTTTCTTCATAAGACAGACCCCTGAGTTGTGGAACTAACCTTGTCGCAAACCTTTGCACTTTCTCTAGTTTCTTTACGTGCTTGACAAGGTGTGGGTTCCAGACTGGTGCTGCATATTCTAGTATGGGCCTGACGATACGGATACGGTCTTGAAATCCTTGTTAAGGTAAGAACGCTAATCTAAGGGTTGCCAGACGCCCATATGCTGCCGCAGTTATCTGGTTGATGTGTGCCTCCGGAGATGTGCTTGGCGTTATACTCACCCAAGGTCTTTCTCCTTTGCCGAGGTTTGTAGCCTTTGTCCGCCTAGCTTTTACTCTGTCAGCGGTCTTCTTTGCCCTTCTCCGATCCTCATGACTTTGCATTTGGAGGGATTGAATTGAGAAGCCAACTTGCTAGACCAGATGTCGAGCTTGTCCAGGTCTGTTTGCAGCTCCTGCCTGGTCCTCTTCCAATGTGATTCTCCTCATTATTTTCACATCATCCGCGAATAGAGACACTTCTGAGTCTATCCCGTCCGTCATGTCATTTACATATACCAGGAATAACACTGGTCCTAGGACTGACCCCTGCGGTACACCGCTCATCACAGGCGCCCACTGTGATACCTCACCACGCACCATGACCCGTTGTTGCCTCCCTTGAGGTATTCCCTGATCCATTCCAGTGCCCTTCCTGTTATACCTGCTTGTTCTTCCAACTTCTTTACTAATCTCATGTGAGGAACTGTGTCGAAGGCCTTCCTGCAGTCCAGGAAAATGCAATCAACCCACCCTTCTCTCTCCTGCCTTACCTCTGTTACTTTATCATAGAACTCTAGGAGGTTTGTTACACAGGATTTGCCTTCCCGGAATCCGTGCTGTCTGGTGTTTATTATCCTGTTCAGCTCAAGGTGTCCACCATTCTTTTCCTGATGATTTTCTCAGACTTTGCACACTATACACGTAAGTGACACCGGTCTATAGTTTAGTGCCTCTTTTCTGTCTCCTTTTTTAAAGATGGGGACTACGTTGGCCTTCTTCCATACCTCAGGTAACTGCCCATTTTCAAGGGATGTGTTGAATATTATGGTAAGTGGCACACTCAGTACCTCAGCTCCTTCCCGAAGAACCCACGGGGAGATATTGTCCGGACCCATCGCCTTTGAGGTATCAAGGTCACTGAGTAACTGCTTCACCTCCTCCTCAGTTGTGTGTATGCCCTCTAGCACTTGATACATCCCTTGTTGGTGACGCACCCCGCCCTGTCTACCCAGCTGCCTTCCTTCCTCCACTGTGAATACTTCCTTAAACCTCAAGTTGAGCTCCTCACATACCTCTTGATCGTTACTTGTGAGTTCCCCATCTTCTCTCCTCAGCCTTATCACCTGGTCTTTAACTGTTGTCTTCCTTCTGATGTGACTATACATCAGTTTCCGGTCGGACTTAACTTTCGAAGCTATGTCATTTTCGTACTGTTTCTGGGCTTCCCTCCGTACCAGTGCATACTCGTTTCTAGCTCCTCTACTAATCTCTTTGTTTACTTGGGTTCTTTGCCTTCTGTACCTTTTCCATTCTCTGACACTCTGAGTCTTTGCCTCCCTGCACCTTTGGGTAAACCAGGGGCTCTTTCTGGCCTTCCCGTTTAATCTTTTTCCTCTGGGTATAAACCGTTCCTCTGCCTCCTTGCACTTTGCCCCTACGTATTCCATCATTTCATTTATTGTCTGTCCGTCCATTTCCCTTTCCCACTGAACCTCCTGCAGGAAATTCCTCATGCCTGTGTAGTTTCCTCTTTTAAAATCTGGTTTGTCTCTTTCTGTACCGTTTTCCTTCTCCACCTGTAGCTCTACAATGTACTCAAAGCTCAGCACCATATGGTCGCTGGCTCCCAGGGGGCTCTCATGTGTTATGTCTTCAATATCTGAGCTGTTCAGGGTGAATACAAGGTCCAGTCTTGCTGGTTCATCTTCTCCTCTCACTCTGGTCGTGTCCCTGACATGTTGGTGCATCAGGTTTTCCAGTACCGCGTCCATCATCTTGGCTCTCCAAGTTTCTGGACCCCCACGTGGTTCTTGGTTCTCCCAGTTGATCTCCCTGTGGTTGAACTCGCCCATGACCAGTAGCTTCGCTCTGCTCATGTGTGCTTTTCTTGCCACCTCCGCCAGGGTGTCCACCATCTCTCTGTTGTTCTTATCATATTCCTCACCTGGCCTCCTGCAGTTCTGTGGTGGGTTATACATCACTGCAATGATTATCTTGTATGGGTGTGCGTGTGTGCGCGCACGCGTGTGTAGAAGTTTATGAGACCTAACACTGTTTTCACAACTCTGGGTTAATCACTAATGCATGTTTCTTTTTCTGTGGAACGCAGGTAATGACTATGTGTTTGTGGGTGGCACAGGCACACTGGGAACCAGCGACGGCAGAGGAAGCCGTCCATTTAAGTGGATAGACGGGAGACTGGTCGCATCCAGCGACTGGTACCCAGGGGAACCCAATGGCTTCAGCCTTGATGAACTCTGTATCAGCCTGCACCTCACTTATCACCCCGTGCTGATCGATGTATCCTGCTTTGAGGAGTTCCAATTTGCTTGCCAATATTACCATCCTCAGTAAGGCAAAAGCTCCACATACTAGTACATTCTTCATCAAGTTCGTGTATTTCATGGTATATTCACTGAAAAATTTATATCTTCTCAATATACATGCTTTCAAAGTTTACTTAAAGTATTCTTGAGTTTAGTTTCAGGATGAATTTTGGCTTTAGGTGGTAAAGTGAGAGTTTCAGTCCATTTGAAGAGAGCCCTGGTACTCTGAGATATGGGCTTTAAATGGATAAAAAGTTATACGTAGAAGGCATATACACTATAAGTATACACTAAGAAATATACCTTCTGTAGGTATATATCCTCAGTTAAGGTTAGGTCCTGTCTAATAAACTAGAAACTAATTTCAAGGATGCTTAATCCTTTAGACAGAGATTAAAACAAAACAAAAATCAGTGTAAATACATTAATATAAATCTTTCTGTGCATACTCTGGTAAGCTTAAGGTCTGTTGATTGCAAGTGAATAATTTTGGCTATTATCCATCTAGACTCTAGACTCCTAGAGACTAAGACTAAGGGTACAGCTGTACCCTTAGGAAAGGGAAGGCCACTTTCCTCCTCCCTTGAATTTTGTCGCAGATTGACAAATATAGTAAATATTTAGTAGATTTTGAGACATAATCCTAATGACTCAAAGCCACCTTATGACATTATTCAACAGTGGTATTAGGGCTTTATACATATCATTTAGGCTTTAGACTTAGGGCAAAATTTACTGTCAACTGCCGATTAAGTGTAGCCACCGTGAGAATCTGACCCGGTTACTGGGCTGATTTAAGATATTTTTTATCTCTTACATAGTGATTCAAATATTATTGTAGTCATGCATGTATACATATATTCTCGATATTAACCAGTGGTATTAATGCCTCATATCTTGTATTTTCTCATGATATACCAAGAACTACACTAATCTTCTGGTCAGAATATCACTCCTTACCAAAGTAAAAGATTGGCCAGGAGATGCAACATTTTCCCATTGAAAAGCAGAGGCACCACGAGTACACTAAGAGACAACCCAATAAGTGTCAGGGGCCCAACACTGTTCAATTGCCTCCCAGCATACATAAGGAGGATTACCAATAGACCCCTGGCTGTCTTCAAGAAGGCGCTGAACTGACATCTAAGCTCAGTACCTGATCAACCGGGCTGTGGTTCGTACGTCAGTGTGCGTGCGGCCAACAGTAACAGCCTGGATGATCAGACTTTGATCCTTCAGGAAGCCTGGTCACAGACCGGGCCGCAAGGGCGTTGATCCCGGAAACCCTCTCCAGATATACTCCAGTACATAAACAATAAGCAGTAAGATACTGAGAAACCTAAATCCGAATGCCTTATTAATATACTCTAGAAAAAGATTGCATGTAGTGGTCTGGTCTGTTTACTTTAATGTTCCTTCAAGAATTTCCTGAGATAACTTGAGAACGCTGAAGAACCCACATAGTGTTACCGAGAGTATAGATGCAGCGAGGGCAATGTGGTGTGAATTTTACATAGGAAATTCAATGTTTGGAGATTAGGTGGGGGGTTACTGTGGCATCCTAAGAGTATGTTGCATCTTATTTGACGTATGTCACACACCCACATACGCATGCTTCGCCACCAGCGAACAAGGTGCTAAGGGCTTAACGAGAAGAGGGCCCATCGCTATACCAGTACCCTGGTTCAACCCGACAATCACAAGGAATTCCCCCAATGCTGTGAAGCACCTTTGGCACGCTCGTGAAGCACCTTTGGCACACTTGCTTTCCCGGCTGGTCGCTATGGTTCACCTCATCGTACATAATTGTAAACACTGTACAAAGGCTATATACAAGGGAATTAGTGTGCCAGAACATAGTGCCATAAAGCCAGAGGGGAACTTAAGTGCCGTGTGAAATAACAAAACAGAACGTTTATTTGTCAGAGGAAGGAAAGTCTCCCTGAAAATAGGGTGAAGATAGATCTGTATAGTGAATATATCAGTGGTGCCATAGTATACAGACAAGTTAATAGATGTTAAAGTGAAAACAAAGGCGGAAGTGTAGATTTAGATTAGATTTTGCCACCGAAGTGGCTAGTTTATTGTGCACCCCATATCCATCCTGTGGACGGTAGCGCAAGAGCATATGGATACACAAAAGGCCTAGGCACTAGGCCCCAAAGGGGTTAACAATTGTACATTTGGGTTTATATCTACATTTCAATAATCTGTTACAAGCAGGTATCTTATTTCATGAATAAGATATCTTGACATGTCACATAGGTTATTATATTGTCTATCTCTATATTCCTCAATAAGTGCACAATTAAGCACATAGTGTTCAAGACAGTGACCATATGCCTGATCACATAATTTGCATTTAGTTTGATCATCATCTGTGTCTCCCAAACTGTCAGAAGTACCTGTAGCCAAGCCTAAGCCTGGCCACTACAACATCAGTCAGTCTGTTCACATTGCAAGTTGCTCCACAAACATGCCCATCTGTGCTCGCATTATCATGAGCACAGATAGGCACGTTCATGGAAATTAATTTGGATTTATATCTACAGTTCACTTATCTGTTACAAGCAAATTTAGGAAATTTGCTTAGAATAAGTGGTATCCTACCTTCACTAATAAGATATCTTGACATGTCACATAGGTTATTATACTGTCTATCTCTATATTCCTCAATAAGTGGACAATTCAGCACATAGTGTTCAAGACATTGACCATATGCCTGATCACATAATTTGCATTTAGTTTGATCATCATCTGTGTATCTCCCAAACTGCCAGAAGTACTTGTAGCCAAGGAGTAATCCAATGTGTGACGGAATCCATAGCAAATGTACTTTAATTCCTTTGTCCCGGATTTTTGAGTATCTATACCTGGCTTCTCCAATGAGCATGCTGTTAGAGTCATTATATGAGTCAAGAGCCTTCAATGATGACATAGAATCAGTAATGATGATAGAGTCAAGCTCAGTGACATAAGTTAGCTTTAGTGCCATAAGGATTGCAAACAATTCAGTTTGCAGTGTAGATGCCCAGTTGTTAATTCTTATGCCTAGTTCAAAAAAATTATTATTGTTCTTAACTAGGGAGGGGGCAACAAGAGCAGATGCAGGCCTGCCAGAAGACTCCTGTTTAGATCCATCAGTGTATATAACTTGAGATAACTTATTACTACCAGCTAGGCGATAAATTTCTTCTTTAGCAGTTGCTTTAACAAGTGATTTAAGGAAGGGATTACTAGCAATGAGCTTCTTGGGAGGGACTTGCAGGTATGTGATATTAAATGAACACATCTTCCATGGAGGGGTGAAATGCTCTTGTTGTCTACAGTGATACAATTCATGCAGGTTGTAAAACTTAATGTAATTGCATGTTTTCACAATCCATTTAGATCTGTGAGTATTTACTTCTAGACATTTAGTAAGATTCATTGTGACAGTGTCTGGTTCATTTCTTAACAATCTAATACCAAGTACAGTGTTAATCTCAACAATCCTATCACTGATACTAGTAATACCAAGCTCATTCCTCATATTAAGAACCTTTGTAGATTTGGGACAGCCAAGAATAATTCTGAGAGCTTCATTTTGCATTAACTCCAAGGGTCGGAGAGAACTTTCTCGAGCTAATATCAACATGGGAGCAGCATAATCAATTAAGGACCTAATATAGGCTATGTACATCATTCTCGCGATTCTCACATTAGCACCATAGTTGGGGTTGTAGCCAGCAACAGCTTTATTCGTGTTTGAAATCAGTTGCCAGCGGCCGCCGGGTCCTTACCACGCAAGTCCGTGTATTGATAATTTTAAACTGTTAGTATACCTGACCAAAATCTAGTGATTACATTGATATAAAAATTTATGAAATACGAAAAGGGGCACAATCCTGAGGAAATACGTAATTTGTCCAGCTGAAAAATACGATAAACAGTGTCGAGTTGTGAGTTGTCAGTGAACGATTTCACTAACATAAGTCCGTATATCTTCCAGTCATCATAGAAAAAACCAGCAGTGTTGTGGTGTAGGAAAAAAACAAAAACTAAACCCAGTAGAGTGAACCATAAGTGCACGGAAACCCAGGTGTTAAAGCGGGGCGAGGTTTTACCAGGGTGCCAGAAGTAAACAGGGTGCCAGAGGTAAACCAGGGTGCCAGAGGTACGGCCGCCGTACAGTAGGAGCTGCCAGAAGGACCGGTTTTTATCTCCAACACGCAAGTTATACTTTTGTACCATACCGATTATTATTACTCTGTTTTATCATCTTCCAGTGATCTGTCTCGCGTAACCCAGACAATCCCTACAGGATTCATTAAATAAGTGACACTGGATCTCGTCAGATCCAAGAAATAAGGGAACCATTGACTGGATTCAAAACTGGTATCCGAGTCCGGATTCAATAAGCGGACGGAGATTTAGGGGACCTTATCAAGCACCCAAACAATAACAGTAAGAATAACTTCTACGAGGTAAGATTGTCCAACACTTACACATGCAAATAAAATAGATACGATACAAATAGACGGATCACCACTTCAGGAAACCTATTAGTAGAATATACAGTAAATTATTATTATTATAATCAAATAGAAGTGCTAAACCACATATGTTATACAGCGCTGCAGGTTATTGTAGGATGCAGGGAGAGTGGGTTGTAAGAGGGAGATGGATGATTAGTAGGGTATGGAGTACAGCATGACGGTGGATAGTGCAGGGATAGAGGGTAGCAAGAGATCGAGGTAGAAGGGACTGAGG
>WNWK01059022.1:0-10296 GCA_009830355.1 Cherax destructor | reverse complement strand
ATGCAAGAGAAGATGAGTGAGCAGCTCCCATGCAAGATGAAGAAGATGAGTGAGCAGCTCCCATGCAAGATGAATATGAGTGAGCAGCTCCCATGCAAGATGAATATGAGTGAGCAGCTCCCATGCAAGATGAATATGAGTGAGCAGCTCCCATGCAAGATGAAGAAGATGAGTGAGCAGCTCCCATGCAAGATGAAGAAGATGAGTGAGCAGCTCCCATGCAAGATGAAGATGAGTGAGCAGCTCCCATGCAAGATGAAGATGAGTGAGCAGCTCCCATGCAAGATGAGTATGAGTGAGCAGCTCCTATGCAAGATGAAGATGAGTGAGCATCTCCCATGCAAGATGAAGAAGATGAGTGAGCAGCTCCCATGCAAGATGAAGAAGATGAGTGAGCAGCTCCCATGCAAGATGAAAATGAAGATGAGTGAGCAGCTCCCATGCAAGATGAAAATGAAGATGAGTGATGTAATAAAGTCCTTTTTTTTAAGTTTCGTCTTTTAATCTTTATTTTTACTTCAGCAGTGTTTACTTTCTCATCTTTATCACCTCCACTTTATAAACTCTTCTTTCTCCCACTTAATGCTTATTTCACTTATGTTTTTATTTACTTAATAACCAACTTATTTATATATAATGAATTAAACTTATGATCTGGTCTCTGAGACTTATTATGTATTGTTATGTTGTGTAGATTTATGTGATGTAGATTTCTATTATGTATATTTCTGTTAGGTTAGTTAAGGTTCGTCAGGAAACATGACAAGTGAATCCTGACGCGGGACTTAGATGAAGACCCACCACTGGAGCTTTTGGTCATCTGACCGAGGCCTTCCGCTGGCTTACCGGTCCGCCCCTTTAAAAATTATGGTCGTAGTTATAACCATTTTTTTCTGTTTTCTGTTATGTATATTTCTGTTATATTGCATATTTCTGTTGTATATTTATGTTTTTGTTGTATGTTAATGCAATGTATATTTCAGTTATATTGTATATTTCAGTTATATTGTATATTCCTGTTATATTGTATATTCCTGTTATATTGTATATTCCTGTTATATTGTATATTCCTGTTATATTGTATATTTTTGTTCTATTGTATATTTCTGTTATATTATACATTTCTGCTATTGTATATTTCTGTTAATTTGTATATATCTGTTATAATGTACATATATTTTATATTGCATATTCCTGTTATTTATTTGTTTATTGTATATTTCCGTCATTGTATACTTCTGTTATGTGTATTTCTGTTATTGTATATTTGTGTTATAAGGTATATTTCTGTTATACTGTATATTTTTGTTATTTTATATATTTCTCCTATGTATATTTATGTTATTGTATATTTATGTTACTGTACATTTCTGTTATAATGTATATTTCTGTTATATTGTATATTTCAGTTATACTGTATATTTCTGTTATATTGTATATTTCTGTTTTATATATTTGTTATATTGTATATTTATGTTATAATGTATATTTATATTGCATGTTTCTATTACTGTATATTTCTTTTATGTGTATTTCTGTTTTAATGTATATTTCTGTTATTGTATATTTCTCTTATTGTATATTTCTGTTATATTGTATATTTCTCTTATATTGAATATTTGTTATATTGTATATTTTTGTTATATTGGACAGGGACAGGTTAGGTTATATTGTATATTTCTCTTATATTGAATATTTGTTATATTGCATATTTTTGTTATATTGGACAGGGACAGGTTAGGTTATATTGTATATTTTTTTTATATTGTATATTTATGTTTGGTTTATTTCTGTTATATTGCATATTTTTGTCATGTATATTTCTGTTATACTGCATATTTCTGTTATGTATATCTGTTATTGTATATTTGTTATAATGTATATTTCTGTTTTACTGTATATTTCTGTTATTGTATATTTCTCTTATATTGGACAGGGACAGGGTTATATTACATATTTTTGTTATGTTGTATATTTCTGTTATATTGGACAGGGACAGGGTTATATTGTATATTTCTGTTATATTGAATATTTCTGTTATTGAATATTTGTTTATATTTCCATTAGTTTTGCACCAATTTAATATTAATCTTGACACTTTTATATGACAGCTACCCTGCATGTTTATATGACAGCTACCCTGCATGTTTATATGACAGCTACCCTGCATGTTTATATGACAGCTACCCTGCATGTTTATATGACAGCTACCCTGCATGTTTATATGACAGCTACCCTGCATGTTTATATGACAGCTAACCCTGCATGTTTATATGACAGCTACCCTGCATGTTTATATGACAGCTACCCTGCATGTTTATATGACAGCTACCCTGCATGTTTATATGACAGCTACCCTGCATGTTTATATGATAGCTACCCTGTATGTTTATATGACAGCTACCCTGCATGTTTATATGATAGCTACCCTGCATGTTTATATGAAAGCTACCCTGCATGTTTATATGACAGCTACCCTGCATGTTTATATGAAAGCTACCCTGTATGTTTATATGACAGCTACCCTGCATGACAGCTACCCTGCATGACAGCTACCCTGCATGACAGCTACCCTGCATGACAGCTACCCTGCATGACAGCTACACTGCATGACAGCTACCCTGCATGACAGCTACCCTGCATGTTTATAAATGGCTCAGTATAAATTCATTGTTAGGTTGAAAAACTAATGTTGCAGTATTATGTATTACGTAACATGCAACTCCAATACCTGGCCTACACAAGTAAAAATCCATACTAAAAGAGCAGTTTTGGCCAATATATATATATATATATATATATATATATATATATATATATATATATATATATATATATATATATATAATGTGTGTGTGGTGCCGAATAGGTAAAACTTGTAATTTTGTCTTAAATAGCAACGCTCTTCTTTAAGAATAAACAAACACAATGATATGTATTTTTTTCGTTAGGTTCAGAACGATTTTTGTGAAATTATTGCATACACATATTTTCGCTTTCCTTATTCAACAAGAAGAGTGTTGCTATTTAAGACAAAATCGCAAATTTTACCTATTCGGCACGACATTATAAATATATATAATTATATAAAACAATGCGGTTACCCGGGGTATCAAAATTCACGACGCTCTAGCCACTGGCCCAAACAGTCCTACAAACAACATGAGCCTAGCAAACTAGGCTTGCTTCATGATGCAGGACATGTGGCAACCTCAGGACTAATTTCATTTTACTTCCCGTTTGATATACCAGCCTTCACGAGCAGTACTCATATTAATGCAACCACGAACATGTGGTATTTAAGCAATAACACACTGCGGCTAGCCGGGGGATCGAACCCGTGTTGTTTTAGCCCGCCTCGTAGACTTGCCGCAGTGTGTTATTGTTTAAATACCATTTGTTAGTGGTTGCATTGTTGCATTAATATATATATATATATATATATATATATATATATATATATATATATATATATATATATATATATATATAAATATATATATATATATATATATATATATATATATATATATATATATATATATATATATATATATATATAATATACACATAGGTATGTACATACGCTCGCGCCGCTAACATTTTAAAGCACCTAATCAGCTTTAATATCTTTAATATATCGGAATAATTTTTTTTATAAATTCTGCTGTATCTAAAACTTTTTTTTATCTAGAAACATTCAAAATAAAATAATATTAATAAAAAAGCAGGACAAAAAGCCGGAGATAACGAGGGCGTGAGTGAACGTGTGAAATTAGCAGGAGGCTGGCTTTTGTGTGCTGTTTTACGGTGCTCATAAGAATCCCTCGTCTTGTCAAATATTCATAATTTGCAAGATAATATTTTTATGGGAAAGGCGAGGCTTAATGATACCTGTTAAAGACTGTGCGTGTGTAGACGAGCACTGGAACCCAGTGTCCTCAGGGAACACTGTAAGCTGTCTGCCACTCAGCTTTCATCAGTATGGTGTTGTACTGGAGGGGGAGCATTCGGGGGTGTTGTAAGTGTTGCAGAAAGTCTGTGCAATGATGTACGTTCTTGTGGGACGTAACTGGGAGATGTTGATGACGCAAGTGCAAGCCAGAAGATAACTTTCTATCATATCGGTATTTAAGTTTAAGTGGACGTAACGTGAAGGAGAGAATAAAATATTAAAGGATGAAAGTAAACATTGTAGAATGTTAGTAAACATTTTAGATGGAGGTAAACATTCAAGATGGAGGCAAACCTTCAAGGATAGAAGTAAACATTCTATGACGGTAAACATTCAAGGATGGTGGTAAACATTGTAGGATGGTGGTAAACATTGTAGGATGGTGGTAAACATTGTAGGATGGTGGTAAACATTGTAGGATGGTAAACATTGTAGGATGTTTGTAAACATTCAAAGGTGGTAATAAACATTCAAGGATGGTGGTAAACATTGTAGTATGGTGGTAAACATTCAAGGATGGTGGCAAACATTCAAGGATGGTGGTAAACATTGTAGGATCGTAAACATTGTAGGATGGTGGTAAACATTCAAGGATGGTGGTAAACATTGTAGGATGGTGGTAAACATTCAAGGATGTTGATAAACATTCAAGGATGGTGGTAAACATTGTAGTATAGTGGTAAACATTCAAGGATGTTGGTAAACATTAAAGGATGGAGGTAAACATTCAAGGATGGTGATAAACATTCAAGGATGGTGGTAAACATTCAAGGATAGTGGTAAACATTCAAGGATGGTGGTAAGCATTGTAGTATGGTGGTAAACATTCAAGGATAGTGGTAAACATTCAAGGATGGTGGTAAACATTGTAGTATAGTGGTAAACATTCAAGGATGGTGGTAAACATTCAAGGATGGAGGTAAACATTCAAGGATGGTGATAAACATTCAAGGATGGGTAAACATTCAAGGATAGTGGTAAACATTCAAGGATGGAGGTAAACATTCATGGATGGAGGTAAACATTCGTGAATCAGAGGTGGAATTGTGTGAAATACTAAGTTATTCTATCTCACCTCACTTCAGAACCCATCTTCGTCTAGGCCACCCTAGCATGCGATCCACAACACTCATCTAGCTAGGTTCTAGCTACTTATTTACTGCTAGGTGCCAGTTCGTCTAGTCTAGCCCTGAATTGAACCCAGTTAATTCGGTTGTGGCAATCCGTGAATTCCCGTATGTTACCCTATATTGAACCCAGTTAAATCGGTTGTAAGAATCAGTGAATTCCCTAATGTTAGAATATTTTAGAGACAGCGTGAATAACTTTCTGCCCTCTGTCCCTGGACAGCTGTGTGACCCTGATCCTGGGTCACCTGTGTGACCCTGATCCTGGGTCACCGTGACGGTGATTTCCTCTCTGCCAAGTGGGGAGTATAAGGGTATAAAAGAGGGTTAACGAACTTTCCCTCAACTTCTTGAGAGGAGGACAGAGTTCTTTGTTTACGCCTTAAATACCTCAGGTGGTCAAACAACGATACTTATTAGAAATGAGATCTATAGTATTTTTCACCAGATCTCAGAACCTTGAGGTCATGGATGTCATAGAGACCGTTATTCTCACATATTAAGAGCACTTAATTAATAATAATAATAATATTTTTATTTCATTGCAAGTTTACATCGAGATTCTGTAATTACAATCATGAACTGAAGTGCAAAGAGCCACTATCATGCCATGGCATTATGGGCAGACTAAATCTAATCTATGGGCAGACTAAATCTCTAATATTACTGAATACTAGAGAAATTGATTGAGTTTGTTTTAGTTAAACATTAGCCTATGTTTTATAACAGATAATAAGTTTACTTAAATTATAATCTGAGGATATTATATTGTGACAAGGTGAAAGTGTTTTGTAGGATGGTTGCATCAATAGTAAATATTGAAATTATATTATGGGAAAATAACACTGAGCATTGGTGAAAGTAGTTTACAGTATGAGTATTTAGTTTAGGGTGAGTAGGTGGTTTTTGAGAAGAGTCTTAAATTGATGTTCAGACCAGGTTAAATATTTTAGTATTTACTGGTAATGAATTCCAGATTTTGGGGCCATTTATGTGCATAGAATTTTTACACAGGGTGATATGGACACGGGGTATATAAAAAAGTGGTCTGTGTCTTGTGTTATGGTCATGGGTCCTGTTAAAGTTGGTGAGGAGAATTTTGAGTGGAGGGTTTATATTAGAGTGTAGAGTTCTATGTATGTAGTAGGCACAAGAATAAGTGTGAATGTTCTTTACAGTGAGTAGTTATAGACTTTTGAATATTGGTAGAGTATGCTGTCTAAAGTGAGAATTTGTTATCATTCTGACTGCAGCCTTTTGCTGGGTTATGAGCGGTCTAAGGTGATTTAATTTGTTGATCCCCATGCACAGATTCCATAGATGAGTGAATGAAACAGTGCAGGGAGAGCTGATTGAGGCTCATAGTAGCCTATCTTTGATAGTATGCCTACTGTCTTTGAGATTTTCTTGAAAATTTGTTGTATGTGTGTTTGATTGCCTCCCCATCCCCTTCCCCATAAGGCGTGGGGGACCTCCCTTGTGGGTTTAGCTCTCCCTGGATGACTTCCCATTTGGAGTTGAGCGATGCCTTAAGGGACAAATCTTTCTCTCTCTCGAATTTAACTTAAGTTCGGGAGTCCCCCTCTCCCTTCCCCTTCCCCTCCCCTCCACTTTATTGCAGGGGGGTGGGGTTCCAGGGCCACAGGAATTTAAGGCTACTGTCAAGGTGGATTCCTAAGAATTTTCCCTCTGTGAGTCTTGTGATGGGTGATCCATTGAGCGTTATGTTAAGTGGAACATTTGTAGCTCTGTTTCCAAACTGAATGAAATAGGTCTTGTCAGTATTGAGAGTAAGCTTATTAGTCGTCATCCAGGTAGATATTTTCTGTAATTCAGCATTTACAGTGTTGACCAGTATGACTGGGTTTGGGTGAGAGAAGACATATGTAGTGTCATCTGCAAATAATATGGGTTTAAGTAGTTGTGATGCATTCGGTAGGTCATTGATGTAAATGAGGAATAGGAGTGGTCCTAGGACACTTCCTTGTGGGACACCGACTGTAATTTGTTGTGTGGAAGAGTTAGCTTCTGTTACTAAGGTATGACTTTAGGTAGTTGAGTGAGTGCCCTCTTATACCATAGTGTGCTAATTTTGTGAGCAGTAAATCATGGTCGACTGTATCAAAAGCTTTACGTAAATCAATGAAGATTCCCAGTGGCAATAGAGCCCCAGGGCAGAGCCGACACTTGTACACTGGTGGAGTTTGAAATACCTGGGGCAGTCTCTGGTGTGGTCTTCACGGCACACCTCTGTCTCTCTCTCCTGTGCTCAGTGTGCCCGGGAGTTGGATTAGTATATTCCCCTTCATCTAATTTGACCTACCTGTAATGGTTCATTACCGCTATAACTTGTTTAGCTATTAGAACTTTGCGGCCCAGTCCCTGAACCCATTATGTGCCTCTGTAATCTTTTGACTACCGCCCACAAGATGGGTCTAGTGTGCATAATAAAGATATTAAACTAACTCGAACGTCTGTTCAGTGACGAGCTTGAGAGAATACCGAGTCATTTAAATATTAGTAGATTACTTGGACTTAAGCTTGGGTTCACACTCACAGAAGTAGGCACTGCCGGCGCGTGTGTTAAGCTGAGTGAGTGTTAATTATAGTGATTTGATGACACTCATTTAGCAGGACAGAAGTTAATGGCCGTCCTGTACTGACGTCACAAGTACCAGGCACCAGGTTCTCAGCAGAGGAAGACCTGGGGCATTAAGTCCATCTTTCCCACCTTGCTCATCATATATATTGCAATTCACATATTATACAAGGCAGGTAGCAGCTCACTCGAAGTGTAGTGATGTTGGAAGAGAGTTTAAGTGGGAGTCATTTGCTACACCCATTGTAGGTACCCTCGTATTAGTCTACGCTTTATTCAGTGACTAAATACAGTGGATGATTCTGTCTGGTAATGAACCATGTACCAGGTGTCATCAAGGACATTATATTGGTAAGTGTAGTGTCCAGTGCACTGTTTTGACAGCCATGTGTGGAGGAAGTTCTCACCATTTCTGTGATAGTCTGTGAGAAGGTTGGCAGATTCTAGGTGATTAAGTTGACTCTAATTAACAGACACTGTCAAATGTACAAACGCACGCACACACACACTGACCCGAAGCTGTTGTACAGCCACATCAGGAGGAAAACAACAGTCAAGGACCAGGTAATCAGGCTGAGGAAGGAAGGAGGGAAGATCACATGAAACGACCGCAAAGTATGTGAAGAGCTCAACATGAGATTCAAAGAATTGTTCACAGAGGAGACAGAAGGGACTCCAGAAAAACAGAGAGGTGGGATACACCATCAACTGTTGGACAAAATACAAACAACCTAGGAAGAAGTGAAGAGGCTACTAAGCGAGCTAGATACCTCAAAGGCGATGGGGCCGGATAACATCTCTCCATGGGTCCTGAGAGAGGGAGCAGAGGCGCTATGTGTGCCCCTAACAACAATCTTCAACACAGCTATTGAAGCATGGCGACTACCTGAGGTATATGGAAGACAGTAAATGTAGTCCCAAATTTTTAAAAAAGGAGACAGACACGAAGCATTAATTACAGACCAGTGTCACTGACACTTATAGTATGCAAAGTCATGGAGAAGATTATCAGAAGAGTGATGGAGCACCTAGAAAGGAATGAGCTTATCAGCGACAGCCAGCACGGTTTCAGGGATGAGCCTCTTCAAGGGGGGCTCCTTGCTGTGGTGAAGAGGCTCTTGGTCTGAGGAATTGGACCTATTGGTCTTCTTCCTCAGACCGAACCTAATTACCCCCCAATACCCCCTCCCTTTTCCCATTTTCCCCATCCTCCCTTTTCCCTTTCCTCCTCCTCCTCATTCCTCCCTTATTTCCTTCCCATTTTTACCCTGGGAGCTTCCCTCCACAGGCATTCTAGTTCCTAGGTAGGGGGAAGGGTACCGTGGTCCATCCCATTCCATTGAGGTTCTTGGCGGTGGTGTAGTTTGCCATGGAATCTGGATCACCTGGGGATGTCCTGATCCTTCTCCGGTTTCCCGGGGGTGGCTTTGGGTATCTTTCGGGCGACGGGTGTATCTCTGGAGACCACCTTTCGGATTCCAAGGGTGGTTTCCGAAGGAGGTATGCTTTGTGGAGGATATCCGGCCGCCCTCTCTTTTGTCCACCGAGGTGGCTAGGTGGATGTGAGGTTGCTATCCTGGATTGTTGGTTTACTGGCATGAAGGGTAGGGTATGGCACGGGTTCCATGCAGCATCTGCACTACTTGCAGTGTTGAGGTCCTCTTGGGCGCGGAGGGGGATTTACGCCCCTTTCATTCCTCCTAGGAGCTATTCCTCCACATTCCCCCCTTTTTTTATTTTTTTTTTATTTTTATTTTATTCTTTCTTTGTTTTTTCTTAAAAACAAAAAGAAAGAAGTAACCTAACCATGGATGCCCTAATCCGTGAACCTACCCCCTGGCCCCTTCTTGATACCGCACCTAGTTCTGACCCTACCTCGTTAATGGACAACTCTTCAGACACCTCTAATACCCCTGTACCTCTTGCTGGTGCCGGTTCGTCACCTGCTTCAGGTTCCGGGGTTCCGACTAGCCCTTTTGACATGTCTGACCTTCGCTCTTGATTCCGGCTTCTCCCTCAACGGTGAGGCAATTTTCGGATTGCTCCCCCGTTACAAGTCGGACCACCTCCGGTCCCACACCCAAACGATCTAGACCCTTACATGACGATTCGACACTTCCTTCTCGTTCATTTCAGAAACGACTAGCATGTCACGCACTCCCCTTAAACACTTTGTTTCACACTACTCAATGGACAAAGTTTTTTACTATACGACCGACTTCTCCTTATACCTATCTTTCAGATCATAGTATTGGTAAGGCTCTGCTATGCCATGTTGGTAAAGATATCTCATTTCACGCTCTCAAGAGCGGAACTCACATCATCACGGTCCAGAATGCTGGCCAAGCTCGCAATCTTTCTCTTCTTACGACCATAGATACTATTCCTATCACTATTGACAAGCATCATTCTCTCAATTCTTGTAGTGGTACTGTCATTTTACCCCACACCATTGTCCACCGGAATTTCCAGACATGTGGTGATGACATTTTGGAGCAGCTTGAGCTCCAAGAACTCCCAATCCTTAAAGTTCACACTTTTGTCCTCCCTGCCAATAAGCGAAGACGTTATCCTTGCAATATAGCTCGTTTAACATTTGACTGCCGTGAACTTCC
>WNWK01059021.1:0-10296 GCA_009830355.1 Cherax destructor | reverse complement strand
ACAATGGCAAAGGTGATGTGGATACCACTCGAAATTTGTCATTTTTTTTTCCCCTCTTTGAGCTGGTTGTTATACGGTTGTCTCTTTTTTGGCCACTGTTTTTTGACTAGGGGATTGCACAAAACTACTCTTTTGTGTATAGTGTACATACTTGTAAAAAGCCTTATAATATACTTGGGAAGGAAAATACAAAAGTCATATAATCATAATTGCTTTGAAAGAAATAAATTCAAAGCATTTTCTACTGTGATTCTTTGACCCAAAACCCCCCTTTTACACTCAGGATAACAGGCCTCAGAACCGAGGGTTGTTATCCCCCTTTACATGACAATGAGCCTCACCCAGTGTAGCCCCCCAAGGCCCCCCCCCAATTTAGCCTCCCCCAGAAAAACTTCACCCAGTGCCCCCTTTTACCCAGTGTAGCCTCACCCGGGTGTACCCCTTTTTTAATGTAGCCTCACCCAGTGTAGCCAACTTAATCCCCCCCTCAACCAGTGGGGTGTGCCCCCCCAAAAGTGGGGTGTAGCCTCGCCCAGTGTATTACCCAGTGTAGCCTCACCCAGTGTAGCCTAACTTAATGTAGCCTCACCCATTTAGCCAAACCCCAATGTACCCAAAAACCCCAGTGTAGTGTAGCCTTACCAAGTGTAGTGTACCCCCCCAGTGTAGCCTCACCCAGTGTAGCCTCACCCTATTTAGCTTCACTAATGTATCCTCACTCAGTGTAGTGTACCCTCACCCAGTGGGGTGTAGCTTCACCCAGTGTAGCCTCACCCAGTGTAGCCTCACCCAGTGTAGCCTCACCCAGTGGGGTCACCCAATGCTGAATCCCCGGGGGTTAGTGCAGCCTCACCCAGTGTAGCCTCGCCCAGTGTACCCTCGCCCGGGTGAGCCTCACCCAGTGGGGCCTCACCATATTTAGCTTCACTCAATGTATCCTCACCCAGTGTAGTGTACCCTCACCCAGTGTAGAAAGCTTCACCCAGTGTAGCCTCACCCATTTAGCCTCACCCAGTGTAGCCTCAAACAATGCAGAATCACCCAGTATAGTCCCCCCCTCACCCGTGTAGCCTTGCTTAATGTAGCCTCACCCAGTGTAGTGTAGCCTCACTCAGTGTGTACCCCCTCGCCCAGTGTAGCCCCCCCCCAGTGTTTTTTAAAACCCCTATTTAGCCACCTAAGGGAACCCTCACCCAATATTTTGTAGCCTCACTAGAGTAGCCTCCCCCAGTGAAGCCTCACCCAGTGTAGCCTAACGTAGTGTAGCCTCACCCAGTGAATGAAGCCTCAATCAAGGGTACCCCCCCTTGTACCCGCCCCAGTGTAGCCTAACTTAATGTAGCCTCAGTGTAGTGTAGCCTCAACCAGTGGGGTGTAGCCCCCAACCAGTGTGGGGCCCCCAAAACCCAGTGGGGTAGCCTCGCCCAGTGTAGCCCCCCCCAGTATATCCTCACCCTATTTAGCTTCACCCAATGTAGCCCACCCAGTTTAGTGTAGCCTCACCCAGTGTAGCCTCCCCCGTGTAGCCCACCCAGTGTAGTGTAGCCTCCAGGAAAACCTCACCCATTGAAGCCTCACCCAGTGTAGTGTAGCCCCCCCATTTTACCCTCACCAACAGCCTCACCCAATGTAGCCTCCCCCCCGTGTAGTGTAGCCTCACCTAATGTAGCCCACCCAGTGTAGTGTAGCCTCCCCCAGAGTAACCTCATCAAATTTAGCCTTCTCAATGTACCCCCCCCCGGGGGGTGTAGCCCACCCATGTAATGTAGTCACCCAGAGTAACCTCACCCAGTGTAGCCCCCCCCGGGAGCCTCACCATATGTAGCCTCAATCAGTGTAGTGCAGCCTCCCCCAGTGAAATTGGGGCCTCACCCACTGTAGCCCACACTCTGTAGCCTCACCTAGTGTAGCCTCACCCAGTGTAGCCTCACTCAGGATTTAGCCCCCAACAACCCAGCCTCACCCATTGTAGCCTCAGACAATGTAGCCTCACCCAGTGTAGCCTCACACAATGTAGCCTCACCCAGTGAAGCCTCACCCAATGTAGCACAACCCATTGTAGCCTCACCCAATGCAGCCTTACACAGTGTAGCCTCATCCAATGCAGCCTCACCCAGTGTAGTGTAGCCTCACGCAGTGTAGCCTCACCAAATTAGCCTCATTCAGTGTAGAGTAACCTCACCCAGTGTAGCCTCACCCAGCTTAGCCTCACCCATTGTAGCCTCACCCAATGTAGCCTCACCCAGTGTAGCTTCACACTATGTAGCCTCACGCAGTGTTTGTAGCCTCACCCAGTGTAGCCTCACCCAATGTAGCATAACCCAGTATAGCCTCAACCAATGCAGCCTCACCCAGTGTAGTGTAGCCTCACGCAGTGTAGCCTCACTCAATGTAGTCTCATCCAGTGTGAGTAACCTCACCCAGTGTAGCCTCCGGGGTGTAGCCTCACCCAGCGAAGCCTCACCCAAATGTAGCCTCACCAAGTGCAGCCTCACCCAGTGTAGCCTCACCAAATGTAGCCTCACCTACTGTAGCCTCACCTAGTGTAGCCTCACCCAGTGTAGCCTTACCCAATGTACCCTCACCCAGTGTAGTGTAGCCTCACCCAGTTTAGGGTTACCCAGTGTAGCCTCACCCAATGTAGCCTCACCTATTGTAGTGTAGCCTCACCCAGTGCAGCCTCACCCAGTGTAGCCTCAAGCAGTGTAGCCTCACCTAATGAAGCCTCACTCATTGTAGCCTCACCCAATTTAGCCTCACCCAATGTAGCTTCCCCCAATGTAGCCTCACCAATTGTAGACTCACCCAATGTAGCCTCACCAAGTGTAGCCTCACCAATTGTAGACTCACCCAATGTAGCCTCACCCAATGTAGCCTCTCCCAATGTAGCCTAACCCATTGTAGACTCACCCAATGTAGCCTCACCCAGTGTAGCCTCACCCAATGTAGCCTCATGCAGTGTAGTGTAGCCTCACAGAGTGTAGCCTCACCCAGTGTAGCATCACCCAATGTAGCACCACCCAGTGTAGCCTCACCCAATGTAGCTTTACACAGTGTAGCCTCACCCAATGCAGCCTCACAAAGTGTAGTGTAGAATCACCCAGTGTAGCCCCACCCGGTGTAGCCTCACGCAGTGTAGCCTTAGCCAACGTAGCCTCACCCAATGTAGCCCCACCCTGTAAAGCCACTCCCAGTGTAGCCTCACCCAGTGTAGCCTCACCCAATGTATCGTCACCAGTTGTAGCCTTACCCAGTGATGTGTAGCTTCACCCAATGTAACTTCACACAGTGTAGCCTCAATCAATGTAGCCTCACCCAATGTATCCTCACCAGTGTAGTGTAACCTCACCCAGTGAAGCCTCACCCAATATAGCCTCATTCAATGTAGCCTCACCAAGTGTAGCCTCACCCAATGTAGCCTTACCCAGTGTAGTGTAGCCCACCCAGTGTAACCTCACCCAGTGTAGCCTCACCAAATGTAGCCTTACCCAGTGTAGCCTCAATGTAGCCTCACCAAATGTAGCCTCACCAAATGTAGCCTCACTCAGTGAAGCCTCACCCAATGTAGCCTCACCCAGTGTGAGCCTCAACCAATGTAGCCTCACGCAGTGTAGTGTAGCCTCACCCGTGTAGCCTCAACGAGTGTAGCACCACCCAGTGTAGCCTCACCCAATGTAGCCTCACCCAGTGTAGCCTCAACCAATGCAGCCTCACCCAGTGTAGTGTAGCCTCACGCAGTGTAGCCTCATCCAGTGAAGAGTAACCTCACCCAGTGTAGCCTCCAGAGTGTAGCCTCACCCAGCGAAGCCTCACCCAAATGTAGCCTCACCCAGTGTAGCCTCACCAAATGTAGCCTCACCCAGTGTAGTGTAGCATCACCCAATGTAGCCTCACTCATCGTAGCCTCACCCAATGTAGCCTCCCCCAATGAAGCCTCACCCATTGTAGACTCACCCAATGTAGCCTCCCAAGTGTAGCCTCACCCAATGTAGCCTCATGCAGTGTAGTGTAGCCTCACCCAATGTAGCACTACCCATTGTAGCCTCACCCAATGTAGCCTTACACAGTGTAGCCTCACCCAATGCAGCCTCACAAAGTGTAGTGTAGCCTCACCCAATATAGCCTCATCCAGTGTAGAGTAACCTCACCCAGTGTAGCCTCACCCAGTGTATCCTTAGCCAACGTAGCCTCATTCAATGTAGCCCTACCGTGTATAGCCTCTCCCAGTGTAGCCTCACCCAATGTCGCCTCACCCAATGTATCGTCACCAGTTGTAGCCTAACCCAGTTATGTGTAGCCTCACCCAGTGTAACCTCACAGAGTGTAGCCTCAACCAGTGATGCCTCACCCAATCTAGCCTCATCCAATGTAGCCTCACACAGTGTAGCCTCAACCAGTGTAGCCTCCCCAGTGTAGCCTCACCCAATGTAGCCTTACACAGTGTAGCCTCACCCAATGCAGCCTCACAAAGTGTATTGTAGCCTCCCTCAGTGTAGCCTCACCCAGTGTAGCCACACCCAGTGTAGCCTCACCCAATGTAGCTTCATCCAAGGTAGCCTCACCAAGAGTAACCTCACCCAATATAGCCGCCTCACTAATTGTAGCCTCAAACAATGTAGCTTCACACAGTGTACCTTCAATTAGTGTAGCCTCACCCAGTGTAGTGTAGCCTCACCCAGTGTAATGTAGCCTCGCCCAGTGTAGCCTCACCCTGTGTAGCCTCACCCTATTTAGCCTTACCCAATGTAGCCTCACCCAGTGTATCCTCACCCAGTGTAGCCTCACCCAGTGTAGCCTCACCCAGTGTAGTGAAGCCTCAATCAGAGTAGCCTCACCCAGTGTAGCCGCACCCAGTGTAGCCGCACCCAGTGTAGCCGCACCCAGTGTAGCCTAACGTAATGTATCCTCAATCATTGGCCACCCAGCTCTTGACGGGTGCGGGTGTGCTGTTCCCTGGGCTGCCACCTAGCGGTGATCAAAGACAACTTCATTTTCTGTAAACATGGCGACGGCGAGCAGACGCAGGATTAACACAGTCTGTATAGATATGGTGACAGGATCTTTGCAACCGGCTACTGCGGCTACAGTTCTGCCAAACATATTAAGAGACGTTTATGGTTTGGAGACTACAGATTTGTATGGCGTGGCACTCAACGGAGTTAATAGAGTCTTTGTAAAACTCTTAACGGCTGAGGTGTACGAAAGGACTGTCGACCGCCATCAAGACAGAGTCTATACGGTACATTCTGGCCTACAAGTGCGACTGAAGGACGTGTCGCATACTTACACTTGGATCAGGGTTAAGAACGTACCGTTTGAATCAGACTCGGTGGACATCAGCCAAGTATTTGGAGATTACGGCATTGTGCATGCTGCCATGCCTGGGAAGTGGAGCGAGGGTCCGATGGTGGGCATTTTTGAGGGGACATACTCACTGAAAATGACATTACGCAGGCCGATTCCATCTTACGTCGTACTGCCAGAATTTAGGACTCAGCTATACGTGACATACATGGGACAGCGAAGGACCTGCAGGTTGTGCGGGGCATACGAGCATGTGGCTGCTGACTGCATGCGGAGGACGGGACAACGGGTGGATACTGGACGACGAGACCTGGAAGTAAGGACGCACGAGGTTGTGCAGGATCCGGTGGACGCTAAGGAGGCTGGAACTAGATTATGGAGTGAGATTGTTGATGGATCGCAGGGATGTCATACGTTGCCAAATGTGTCTGTACAGGAGGCTGCTGCTGGTGGCGAGAAGCAACCAGGCAACGGCGAGGATTCCCCTTTGGAGGAGGTATTACGGGAGATATTGGACCCGTTGCCAGTACTTAGTGTGGAGGCATGTGAAGGTTTGGATGCGGCAGTGAGTGTGGTGGATGAGTTGGTGAGTAGCAGTGTTGAGCAGCAGTCTTTAGTCAGAGAGCATGTATCGGTTGAGGTGCATCGGCAAGAGAGCGACGAGAGGGATGATAGTATGGAAGCGGTGCCTGGATCGAGGAAGCGGTCGGGCACAGTGAGTGATAGTGAAGATGTATTGACCCCAGCACAGAGGACAGGTAAAAAGTCGATGGTGGAGGTGGCGAGAAAGGACCTGGGAGTTTTGCATGATAGAGAAAAGGTCAAGGGTGGGAGGCAGTTGAGTAAAACAGGAGGTAAAGGGAAGGCGGTCTCGCAGCCTCCACCGGCCTAAGAGCAAACCCTCACAATTGTTTTCAAGTGTCTAACATTAAACGTAAATGGTCTGCGGGAAGAAATTAAAAGGGCATGGGTAGAATGCACATTGAGGAGGTATGGTGTGAATGTAGTCTTTTTACAAGAACATAATTTTCGGTGTGGAAGCGAGTTGCAGTTGAAGGATATAAGGTGTATGCTGGTTCATCGGGGAAATTAAAGGGTGGGGTGGCGGTAGCAGTCGCAGACTCTAGCCCTTTTAAATTATATGCTTGGGAAGAGTGTGGGGGTCGGATAGTGAGGGTAGAGGGGGAGTGGGGTGGAGTGCGGGTATGTTTCATGGGTGTATACATGCCACAGAACATTCAAGGAAGGTGAAGGTGGAATTTGTAAGGATGTAATGATATATGCTTTCAGGGGTTTACCTGGGTGTCGATAGTTGGGGGGGATTTTAACTGCATAATTCGGGAGAGGGATGTTGAGCCTAGGGGGGGCGGGTGTGTGTTGGTTGAACTGAGGGATTTATTAAGAAGTGCGGGGTTGGGGGATGTAGTTGGGGTAGGGGGTTCCGGGGAGCATACTTTTGTTAGGAGGGGTTATGGGGCTAGGTTAGATAGGATTTATGTTTCCGGGTCTGTTGTGGTGGGTAGGATTAGTTATTTGGATGTGGGTTTTCTGATCACAGGGGGTGTTGGCTGAGGTAGATTGGTCAGGGGTAGCTAAGTGGTATAGGGGATATTGGAAATTGAATGTTAGGTTGTTATCGGGTGAGGATAAAAGGGTTGAGTTTGCGGATGGTAACGAGGGCGTCGGGAGGAAGATTTGGTGGGTTGGTGGGTGTCGGTGGGAAAACCACACATACGAATGTTTTATCAGAGATTGGGAAAGGAGGAGGCGGAATGGCGATATGGGATGCAACGATATTTAGAAGGCCTGCTACAGAGTTGTTATGTAGAGGGGATATGCAGTTACGGGGAGATTAGGGGAAATTTAAGAATAGGTTGATAGAAATACAGAATGAGAGGTTTGGGGCGTGTAGGATGAAGGCGGGTATAGATGATGTTTTGTGGGGGATAAACCCTCAAAATATGTGTTAGGTCAATGTAGAGTGCGTAGGGAGAGAAGGACAATGGAATATGTGGAAGTAGAGGAAAGTGCAGATGGTTATGAGCCGGGAATGAATATTAGAGGAACAGAGGCGATAGGGGTGTATGTGGACAAGTGGTTTCAGAGGTACCTGGTAGTGTGGATGTGGAGTCGAAGGCTTGTAATATTCTTACAGAGGGTATGTGGGGAGGTTAGAGGAGGGGGATAGGAAGGGTATGGGGGTGGTAATCAGCGAAGAGGGTATGGGAGGCAGTGAGTGGGCTTAGTAAAGGCAAAGCTCCTGGAATAGATGGGTTGGCAAATGAGTTTTATAGGGAACACTGGGATAGTATGAGAGGTTGTGTGGTGGAAGTGATGAATCGGATGAAGAGGGATAGGAGGATGGGGAAAGGGATGGGGATGGGTGTAATGGTCTTGGTGAAAAAGGAAAGGTAGGTAATATGTTGAGTAATTACAGGCCACTGATGCTCATGAATGCAGACTATAAGATCTTTGCAAAAATATTGGGAAATAGATTGAAAGGGTGCTTGAGAAGGTGATTGCAGGGGGGCAGGGGGATCCCGGGTAGAGGGGTGCTTAAGGGACATGAGAGGATTAAGGGATTTTTAGATAGTGGTAGGGGGGGAGGCATCTTAGCTTTGGACTGGAAAGGGGCGTATGACAGTGTGGAACGTGAGGTGTTGTTTGAGGTGATGAGGAGACAGGGTTTCGGGGAGGAGGTATGGATTGGGTTCGGGCATTATATGTAGGTGCTTGCGTTAGAATACAGGTGAATGGCAGGCTTGGGGGTGTGGTGGAGATGGATAGGGGTTGCGACAGGGCTGTCCTCTGTCCCCGATTCTTTTTTGCATGCGTGCAAGATCCATTCTATGATTAGTGGACGGTGGGTACGGGAGGGGCGGCGGTATAGATGGTGTTGTGGGTTATGTAGATGACACAACAGTGCTCTTAGGGAATGTGGTTGGTTTTGAGACGGTTCGGAGGTGTTTAAGGGCTTTTTGTGAGGCCACTGGGATGAGTGTGAATGGTGAAAAGTCGAAAATGTTGGAGGTAGGATCCTGGGTGGGGGAGCTTGGGCGGGGTATGGGTGGTTCGTGGTGGATAGCATCACTATCTGTGGAATTGTATACATGAGGGATAGGCATCGGGACAAGAAGGGTGAATTCAGGTAAGTGGTGCAAAGGGCGAAGTTGTGTATGTTGCATGGGGCCGAGTGATCTCACTTTGCGACAGAGGGTACTTGCTGTCAATACATTGGTCTACAGTAGGATTTGGTATGTTGCTGGTGTGTACCCACTGTTGCAGGTGGATGTGAAAGAGTTGGAGCGTAGAGTATTCAAGATATCTGGGCGAATGGGAGGAATTGGTTGCAAAGGAAATTGTTAGGAAGGGGGTAGGGATGGGGGGTTTTGGGGTTTTTAATTTGGTTGGAGCGGGACTGGTGTGTATGTATGTGAGACGGTGCTTGGTGAGGAGAGGGGGGTTTGGGGGGGAAAGGAGGAGGGTGGGGTGGGGGTGTATTGAGGGAGATGAGTGAATGGTGGGGGGAGAAAAGGTTGATCTGTAGAGATTTGTTGAGGAATTTATTGGTAATTAGGAACGCAAAAAATGAAGGTGAATAGGATGATGGGTCTTGGTGCGGAGGCTAAGGTTGTAGGGTGCAGGGGTTTTTTCCAGTTTTGATTGGGTTCGGATATGGAGGGGTTTTCGAGGACTTAGGTTACGCCAAAAAATCGTGAACAGTGTACAGATTTTACATGGGGCGGTAGCTCAAGAGCGGTATTATTCAGTATGGGGTTGGTACAGGGGCAGGTGTGAAAGGTGTGGTATGTTGGAAACTGTCTTGCATGGGATATATTTCTGTGAAGCTTTGGGGCCGGGCGGGGGGTGGATGGGGGTGGTATGCAAACTTGGGGGAGGGGGATACAGTTGTTGAGGGCACTGTTCCTGGACTTGGGAGGATTGGATGACGGGTTAGGGAGGCCCAATGCATTGTTTGGTTGATTTCGTGTGTGGGTCATGGAGATTGAGGGGGGGGTGGGAATAAGGGAAAGAATTAGGGCATTGGCTGCGGGGCCCTACGAAATGTAGAAACAGGCAGGTGTATGGGAGGGTTGGGATAAGGATTTTAGTTCGGCTTATAGGAATTTCCGGGTGGGAGAGTTATTAAGTGGGTTTGTAGGAGTTTTTTTTTTTTTTTTTATATTTAATTTAAAACAGTACATACAATACATGTCATGACAAAATCGATATTGAAACATATACATAACTCCTCACCCTACCAGAAAAGAAACACAAATATAATCAATCTCCTTCATATTAACCTATTTACTAGGTTGTCTTATCTTTACTGGAAAATATCAGAATACAACTACAAACTGCAGCAAAACTATACACAAAACAGAAACTGCCTTTACCTAACCACACCTCAATACCCATCTCCCTGCTCACTCATGTTACAAAATTAAACACCACAACCCCTTTAAAAAAATTAAAAATCATATTACATTCCATAAAACACATGAACAATACTGTCTCTGCAAAAGTCTTCCCAAACAGTCCAAGACCTGGTTACTGTAATCCCCCAAATAACATGAAACCATTACAGCTCTACCATGTACACTTAAACCCATTCCTTCCCTTTTTTTTTTTTTTTTTTTTTTAAAAATACTCTTCCGAGTCAGACGTAAGTCATAATTCAATACAAACAACATCTTATTAAACTTGTAATTGTGTACTACCCCAACCCCCCCTTTTTTTTTTTTTTTTTTATTTAAACATATCTCAATACAGCTGTAAAATCATCCAATTATATACAAAAAAAATTTTTCCTTTCCTAACCACCCAAAAAAAACCCAACACCCTACACAAAATTACTAATATTAATCAAACTTAACTGTCATTACAATTAAGACACCACTATATTACATTCAAATCACTTAAGATCAAAACCCCCAAATCTTTAACGCGGGCCTTTTCCCTGCTGATAACAACAGTGCTCCCCGAACCTGG
>WNWK01059020.1:0-10296 GCA_009830355.1 Cherax destructor | reverse complement strand
CAAGACTAGTCCCGAGCTAAGGGGTATGTCCTACGAGGGGAGGTTAAGGGAAATCGACCTGACGACACTGGAGGACAGGAGAGATAGGAGAGACATGATAACAACATATAAGATACTGAGAGGAATTGACAAAGTGGACAGAGACAGAATGTTCCAGAGATGGGACACAACAACAAGGGGACACAGATGGAAGTTGAAGACTCAGATGAATCACAGAGATGTTAGGAAGTATTTCTTCAGTCACAGAGTTGTCGGGAAGTGGAATAGTTTAGGAAGCGATGTAGTGGATGCAGGCTCTATACATAGCTTTAAGCAGAGGTATGATAAAGCTTATGGCGCAGGGAGAGTGACCCAGTAGCGGCCAGTGAAGAGGCGGGGCCAGGAGCTTTGACTCGACCCCTGCAACCACAACTAGGTGAGTACAACTAGGTGAGTACACACATACACACACACACACACGAGTCTCGACCCCTGCAACCACAATTAGGTGAGTACACACACACACACACACACACACACAACACACACACACTCACACCCAACACACACACACACACACACACACACACACAACACACACACACTCACACCCAACACACACACCCTCCACAGTCACACAGCTCCCCGTGCTGTGTGACAATCAGTAATCAGATTATAAGCTGTGGTGAATCAGGGAGCAGGTAATCAGATGTCACGTCTCAATCACCCTAATATCACATTACACTTCTCATCAATTACGACAATTTTTACACCAACTTAGACACCATCAGCGCATTTTTCAGTTAGAACTCTGATTAGGTAATGACATTACTGGTGGAGGAGGACAAGGGGAAGGAAGTATCAGTGGTATACCTGGGGTATACCTGGAGGGTGTTCCGGGGGGGTGTCCATGACCAGGTCTGGTGGTGGATCAGGACCTGATCAACCAGGATGTTACTTCTGGTTGCTCGTGAACCAACGTAAGAACCACTACCCGGCTGGTCTGGTACTGTGTGTCTGTCCAGCTCCCACTTGAAGACGGCCAGGGGTCTTGAAGACGGCCAGGGGTCATGAAGACGGCCAGGGGTCTTGAAGACAACCAGGGGTCTTGAAGGCAACCAGGGGTCTCAAAGACAACCAGAGGGTCGTGAAGACAGCCAGGGGTCTTGAAGACAGCGAGGGGTCTTGAAGACGACCTGGGGTCTTGAAGACAACCAGGGGTTTTGAAGGCAACCATGGGACCAGAGGGTCGTGAAGACAGCCAGGGGTCTTGAAGATACCCAGAGGTCTATTGGTAATTTCCCTTATGTATACTGGAGGCAGATGAACAGTCTTGGTCCCTGTACAGTCTTGGTTGTCGTAGCGAAGAGGGTCATCGAAACCTCTTGCAATAAGTCATTAATATTAAGTCACCAGGAACAGAAAGTGGAAAGCTATTTAGCCACTTTAGCATTCAACTTCCTAAAATTAATCACCGGACACTAAGTGCCATCTTTCATGGACAGTGGTGTCATTGGAGCATTCCAGAGTAAATTAACCAAGCATCTGGTTAATTTACTCTTCTGCTATAGTGACCTGAGACTGTGATAATCTATGAGTACAAGGATCAAGTGGGATACAGTGAGGTATCCCACACTGTCGCTGGAACTAACTGGTGAGAAAGATGGCGTTTGCATGGGGGGGATAGTACAGACCCACTGGTCCTGTGATACCAGGTAGTCAGCACAGATGGACACTGATCAGCAGACTCAGTAAGAACTATATAAATCTTGCCGTGTGCGAGGAAGGTTCAATGAACTACCTGTCTATCCTGCGCGAATCACCGTCAAAACTACATGATTACTATCTGGAATGTGAGGCACAATCTGACTCTCGGGTAGCATAGAAATCTTTCTGCAAACAGCCAATGTCGTCCACAAGAGGAGGCATAATGTTTTTCTTCAGGTAGTCGCTCTCTGACAGTGTTCCCTGTGGAACTAGCAGCCATCCGAGAAATAGTCCCCAGTACCTAGGGCTGCCTGGGCATCCTTGGGTACCTGGGGCAACTATCGGGTCACCAGACGGGAAGTACATCACCAGTGACTTGGTATGCTACATGCAAATGAACAAGTCTACAAGAACTTAAGTGATTTCTCATTCCCAGATGCCATATGGCAAATCTCTGAGCTAAGCAGGTAGCCACACTGAGGGTCCGGGTTCGATTCCCTTCAAGGGTGGAAATATTGGGCGTGTTTCCTTAAACCAGTTGTCCATGTTCACCCATCATTAAAATAGGTACCTGGGTGTTAGTGGACTGGTGTGGGTCGCATCCTGGGAACAAAAATTAACCAAATTTGCGGGAAATGCTCTGCATAACAAGGGACTTTCTATATAGAAGTATGTCATTGATGTCAGCTATGGTCTGTATCAGTTGTATCATGTACAGTGTGCATTGATGCAAATCCCACCAGACGATCACCAATGATCTTGTCTGGTCAACAACCAGAAAGGATGCAGTGAAATTTCCAGCCTGGGTAGGAAAGGTGACAGAAGCACCTTTGGGAAATTAATGTTTAGTTGAGAAATACACAGCAATGATATGACAGATAATTGATTTAGAAAGAGATGGGACTACCCTTTCTTTTATGAGCATTGTTAGAAGCTCTAGCTCAGCACCCACCAACGCTGATGCTGCTAGAGTTTGTTCTCCAAGAACATGATGGATTTGCTAATCCTTAAGAGCTAGAACGAACAATATTCACTAGCCCTCTTCAGTCACTCAAGACATACACGGATGTATGAAGAATGATGACTTCGACAAGAAGTCCCATGGAAACGACGTCCAGAAAAGGAAGGTACATCATCATCTGTAAAGACGTGTTCGACTTCATTCCCGAAAAATGTCTTCGACACAGTGAAGCCTCGAGGCTTCTTCAGTCCTCAAAAGAGTTCTGCACAGTGATGGAGTATAGGGTATCAGTCACTTTCACTCCTAAGCTGTGACGTTAGGTAACGGATTCCTACTTACATATCATAGACGTGACATACCACTGACGAAACATACCACTGACATGACATACCACTGACGTGACATACCACTGACGTGACATACCACTGACGTGACATACCACTGGAGGAAGAGGTGGAGGAAGAGGAGGAGAAATATGAAGAGAAAAAAATGGGGTACACTAGAAAGAAAGGGAACACAAGATAGGTGATCAGTCCCTCAGCCTTGCTAACACCTCTAAAACACCTACCTCCCCAGTCTCATCTACCTCCCCAGTCTCCTCTACCTCCCCAGTCTCCTCTACCTCACCAGTCTCCTCTACCTTCCCCAGACTCTTATACCTCCCCCGTCTACTCTACCCCCAGTCTCCTCTACCTCCCCCAGTCTCCTCTACCTTCCCAGTCTCCTCTACCTCCCCAGTCTCTTCTACCTCCCCCAGTCTATTCTACCTTCCCAGTCACCTCTACCTCCCCAGTCTCCTCTACCTCCCCAGCCTCCTCTACCTCCCCAATCTCCTCTATCTACCTCAGTCTCCTCTACCTCCCCCAGTCTCCTCTACCTCCCCTAGTCTTCTCTACCTCCCCAGTCTCCACTTCCTCCACCACTCTTCTCTACCTACCCCAGTTTCCTCTACCTCCCCAGTCTCCTCTACCTCCCTCAGTTTCCTCTACCTCCACAGTTTCCTCTTCCTCCCTCAGTCTCCTCTACCTTCCCCAGTCTCATCTACCTCCCCCAGTCTCCTCTACCTCCCTTTAGTATTCTCTACCTCCCCAGTCTCCTCTACCTCCTCAATCTCCTCTATCTACCTCAGTCTCCTCTACCTCCCCAGTCTCCTCTACCTCCCCAAGTCTCTTCTACCTACCTCAGTCTCCTATACCTACTATCAGTCTTCTCTACCTCCCCAGTCTCCTCTACCTCCACCAGTCTCCTCTACCTACCCCAGTCTACTCTACCTCCCCCAGTCTCCTCTACCTCCCTAGTCTTCTCTCCCTCTCCAGTCTCCTCTATCTCCCCAATCTCCTCTACCTCCCTTATTCTCCTCTACCTCCCCAGTCTCCTCTACCCCCCCAGTCTCATCTACCTATCCCAGTCTCCTCTACCTACTCCCAGTCACCTCTACCTTCCCAGTCTCCTCTACCTACCCAGTTTTCTCTACTTCCCCAGTCTCCTCTACCTTCCCTAGTTTCCTCTACCTGCCCAAGTCTCTTCTTCTTTCCCAGTCTCTTCTACATCCCCCAGTCTCTTCTACCTCCCCCAGTCTCTTCTACCTCCCCCAGTCTCCTCTACCTACCCCAGTCTCCTCTACCTACCCCAGTCTCCTCTACCTCCCCAGTCTCCTCTACCTACCCCAGTCTCCTCTACCTCACCCAGTTTCCTTTATCTACCCCAGTCTCCTCTACCTACCACAGTCTCCTCTACCTACCTCAGTCTCCTCTACCTTTCCCAGTCTCCTCTACCTCCACTAGTCTCCTCTACCTCCCCTAGTCTTCTCTACCTCCACAGTCTCCTCTATCTCCCCAATCTCTTCTACCTCCCTTAATCTCCTCTACCTCCCCAGTCTCCTCTACCTCCCCCAGTCTCCTCTACCTCCCCCAGTCTCCTCTATGTACTCCCAGTCTCCTCTCCCTTCCCAGTCTCTTCTACCTACCCAGTTTTCTCTACCTCTCCAGTCTCCTCTACTTACCCCAGTCTCCTCTACCTACTCCCAGTCTCCTCTACCTACCCCAAGTCTACTTTACCTACCTCAGTCTCCTCTACTTCCCCCAATCTCCTATACCTCCCAAGTCTCTTCTTCCTCCCCAGTCTCTTCTACCTTTCCAGTCTCCTCTACCTTCCACAGTCTCCTCTACCTCCCCCAGTCTCTTCTACCTCCCCAGTTTCTTCTACCTCCCCAGTCTCTTCTACCTCCTCCAGTCTCCTCTACCTCAACCAGTCTCCTCTACCTTCCCCAGTCCCTTCTACCTCACCAGTCTCTTCTACCTCTCCAGTCTCTTCTACCTCCTCTAGTCTCCTCTATCTCCCCAGTCTCTTCTACCTCCATCTGTCTCCTCTTCCTCCCCCAGTCTTCTCTACCTTCCCCAGTCTCTTCTACCTCCACAAGTTTCCTCTACCTTCCCATTCTCTTCTATCTCCCTCAGTCTCCTCTACCTCCACCAGTCTCCTCTACCTTCCCCAGTCTCTTCTACCTCCCCCAGTCTCTTCTACCTTCCCTAGTCTCTTCTACCTCCCCAGTCTCTTCTACCTCTCCCAGTCCCTTCTACCTCCCCAGTCTCTTCTACCTCTCCCAGTCCCTTCTACCTCCCCAGTCTCTTCTACATCCCCCAGTCCCTTCTACCTCCCCTAGTCTCCTCTATCTCCCCTGTCTCTTCTACCTCCACCTATCTTTTCTACCTCTTCCAGTCTTCTCTACCTCCCCCAGTCTCTTCTACCTCTACAAGTCTCATCTATCTTCCCAGTCTCTTCTACCTCCCCAAGTCTCCTCTACCTCCCCCAGTCTCCTCTACCTCCACCAGTCTTTACCTCCCCAGTCTCTACCTCCACCAGTCTCCTCTACCTCCTCCAGCCCCCTCTACCTCCCCAGTCTCCTCTATCTCCCCAATCTCTTCTACCTCCCTTAATCTCCTCTACCTCTCCAGTCTCCTCTACCTCCCCAGTCTCCTCTACCTCAACAGTTTCCTCTACCTCCACAGTCTCTTCTATCTCCCCAGTCTCCTCTACCTCCCCAGTCTCCTCTACCTTCCCCACTTTCCTCTACCTCCCACTGTCTCTTCTCCCTCCTCAGTCTTCCCTATCCCCCAGTCTCCTCTAACTACCCCCAGTCTCCTCTACCTCCCCAGCCTCCTCTACCTACCCCAGTCTCCTCTACCTCCCCCAGTTTCCTCTATGTACCCCAGTCTCCTCTACCTACCCCAGTCTCCTCTACCTACCGGAGTCTCCTCTACCTACTCCAGTCTCCTCTACCTTCCAAAGTTTCCTCTACCTGCCCCAGTCTCTTCTTCTTTCCCAGTCTCTTCTACCTCCCTCAGTCTCTTCTACCTCTCCCACTTTCCTCTAACTCCTTCAGTCTCCTCTACCTTCCCCAGTCTCCTCTACCTCCCCCAGTCTTCTCTACCTCGAGTCTCCCCCTGCCTCCCAATCTTCTCCATCTCCCCCAGTCTCCTCTACCTCCCCCAGTCTCCTCTACCTCCCTCAGTCTCCTCTACCTCCCTCTCCTCTACCTCCAGTCTTCTCTACCTCCCCCAGCCTTTACCTCCACCAGTCTCCTCTACCTCCCCCAGTCTCCTCTACTTCCCCCACTCTCCTCTACCTCCCCAGTCTCCTCTACCTCCCCAGTCTCCTCTACATCGTTTCCTCTACCTCCCCCAGTCTCTACCTCCATCAGTCTCCTCTACCTCCCCAGTCTTCTCTACCTCCCCCACTTTCCTCTAACTCCCCCACTTACCTCTAATTCCCCCAGTCTCCTCTACCTCCTCCACTTTCCTCTAACCCTCCCACTTTCTTCAAAATTCCCCAAGCCCTCTCCTTCCCCAGGTCTCCTCTACCTCCCCACTCTCCTCCCCCTTTAAAAATCTTCTCTACCTCCCCATCTCCCCCTACCTCCACCAGTCTCTTACCTTCCTAGTCCTTCTACCCCCCCAGTCTCTTCTACCCCCTAGTTTTCTACCTCCTCCAGTTTCCTCTACCTCCCCAGTCTTCTCTCTCCCCCCAGTCTCTTCTACCCCCTCAAGTCTCCTCTATTTTTCCTAGTCTTTTCCCTTCTCCCCCAGTCCCTCTCCCTCCAAGTCTCCTCTCCCTTTCCCCCAGTCTCTTCTACCCCCCCTAGTCCTCTTCTCCCTTTCCCCTAGTCTCTTCTACCCCCCCTGTCTCTTCTACCTCTCAGTCCTTCCTTTCCCAGTCTCTTCTAGAAAAGCACTCAAACCGCTCTAAAACGTCGAAATATGCAATAAAATACGATTTTAGCACATTTTTCTGAGCTTTTAATGTTTCATGTAAAAAAAAAAAAAAAAAAAAAAAAAAAAAAAAAAAAAAAAAAAAAAAATTTTTGACGATTTAAGGCATTTTCAAGGATTTTCTGAAAAACTATTTTTTAGATAAAATATACCTATGAGTAAAGCTTCCTAAAGAAAATCATAAAATTTTGCTTACTTTTCCCATAAATTTCAATTGCAGTAGAAATTCTATTTAAAAGTGTGAAAATCTAAGTATTTTAGCTAAAAATGAGTTTTGCCAGAAAAGCACTCAAACCGCTCTAAAACGTCGAAATATGCAATAAAATACGATTTTAGCACATTTTCTGAGCTTTTTAATGTTTCATGTATTTTCGAAAATAATATGAAATATTCTATAAAAATATTGATTTTTATAGATTTTTAATGGGATTTTTAAAAATATGTAAATAATTATAATATTAAAAATGCTATAAAACGTTATTTTATTGCATTTTTGACGATTAAGGCATTTTCAAGGATTTTCTGAAAAACTATTTTTTAGATAAAATATACCTATGAGTAAGCTTCCTAAAGAAAATCATAAAATTTTGCTTACTTTTCCCATAAATTTCAATTGCAGTAGAAATTCTATTTAAAAGTGTGAAAATCTAAGTATTTTAGCTAAAAATGAGTTTTGCCAGAAAAGCACTCAAACGCTCTAAAACGTCGAAATATGCAATAAAATACGATTTTAGCACATTTTCTGAGCTTTTTAATGTTTCATGTATTTTTCGAAAATAATATGAAATATTCTATAAAAATATTGATTTTTATAGATTTTTAATGGGATTTTTAAAAATATGTAAATAATTAATAAATATTCAAAAATGCTATAAAACTTGATTTTATTGCATTTTTGACGATTAAGGCATTTTCAAGGATTTTCTGAAAACTATTTTTTAGATAAAATATACCTATAGTAAGCTTCCTAAAGAAAATCATAAAATTTTGCTTACTTTTCCCATAAATTTCAATGCAGTAGAAATTCTATTTAAAAGTGTGAAAATCTAAGTATTTTAGCTGAAAAATGAGTTTTGCCAGAAAAGCACTCAAACCGCTCTAAAACGTCAAATATGCAATAAAATACGATTTTAGCACATTTTTCTGAGCTTTTAATGTTTCATGTATTTTCGAAAATAATTGAAATATTCTATAAAAATATTGATTTTTATAGATTTTTAATGGGATTTTTAAAAATATGTAAATAATTATAATATTCAAAAATGCTATAAAACGTTATTTTATTGCATTTTTGACGATTTAAGGCATTTTCAAGGATTTTCTGAAAAACTATTTTTAGATAAAATATACCTATGAGTAAGCTTCCTAAAAGAAAATCATAAAATTTTGCTTACTTTTCCATAAATTTCAATTGCAGTAGAAATTCTATTTAAAGTGTGAAAATCTAAGTATTTTAGCTGAAAAATGAGTTTTGCCAGAAAAGCACTCAAACCGCTCTAAAACGTCGAAATATGCAATAAAATACGATTTTAGCACATTTTCGATTAATGTTTTTTTAAATAATATGAAAATTCATAAAATGATTTAGATTTAATGATTAAAAGTAAATAATTAAATTCAAAAACAAAAACTATTTTATTGATTTGACGATTAGATTCATTTTCAAACTTTTAATAAATATACTTAACTAAAAAAATAAAATTTTATTCTAGGTTTAATAATAAGATTTTAGTAAATGGTTTCAAGACTCATTAACGTAAATATAAAAAATTTATTTCGTTAATGTTTCATGTTTAATAATAAAATTTTAAAATTGATTTAAGATTAAGTTTAAATGAAATATATATCAATGTAAAAACTGAAATTAGTATTTTCGAAATGAATAAAAGATTAAGTTAATGGATTTTAAAAATAGTATAATTTTCATTTAATTTATATTTTAATAAAATTTAATTTTAATATTTTAAAATATTAATAATAAAAAATCATAAATGATTTTATATTTTTCGATAAATCATTTAAGGATTTCTAAATTTTAGTAAATATCCAGAAACTCAAAAATAAAATTTGATATCATAAATTAATTCGATTTATTTATATTAAAATATAATATTTATAAAATATTTTAAATTTTAAGGTTAAAATGAAATATATAAATATTAATTTGCTTAATTTTGATTTTAATAAGAATTTTAAATTGATATTTTAAATTTTAAGTAAATTAAAATAAAATTTCTTATTTTCATTTAATTAGAATTTTAATTGAAATATTTTTAGAAAAATTCTAGAAGCCTAAAAAATCATAAAATTTGAAATTTCATAAATAATTAGAATTTATTAATGTTATTTTAAATATTAAAGATAAGTAATAAATTAATATTAATTTACTTATTATTTAAATTAAAATTTAAATATTTTTAATTTAGGGATTTAAAAATAAAAATTATAAATTTCAAATATAGTTTTTTATTTTAAATATCTAAATTTAAATTAATTTACAAATATAATTATATATTTAAATTAATTAATTGAAATAATATTTAATTAAATTTTTTCTTAAAATATAAATTATTTGTTAATGTTTAAAATAAAATAATCAATAAAAATTTTATTATTAGTTCAAAAATTTTATAAAATATTTAAATTTTATTTATTATATTAAATTTAAATATTTTTAAAAGATTTAAAAATTTAAATATATAAAATTAATCATTTTTGCTTAATTTTCAGATTTTCGAAAAATATTTAAATTAAATATAAATTTTATAAAATGTTTTCAAAAAATAAAATATTATTAAAATAAAAACTTAGAATTTTAATAAGTTTAATATTTTCAAAATATTTGAAATAAATATAAAATAATAATTTCAATTAAATGTTTATTATTTACTAATTTAATTTAAAAATTATTAAAATTTTAATTATTTTATTAAGGATTTTAAAAATCTAAAATATTTAATAAAATATCATAAAAGTTTTAAAATTTATTTTATTTTACTATTTCAAATTTGAAATTTATAAAATTTATATAAATTTTTATAGATTTTAAAAAATTAAAATTTAAATTTAAAATGCATAAAATATATTTTAATAATCATTTAAATTTTTAAATTTTTTAAATAAATATTTTGAAAGTTTAAAAATAATATATTTTATAGTTTTCAGATTTATTAAAAATTTATAAAATTATAAAAATTAATATTTTAGTAAAATGATTTTGCCAAAAAGCTAAACTCTAAAACTAATTTAATAAAATAGATTTTAGCATTTTTCTAAGAATTTAATTTTGTTATTTCTAAATTTAATATCATAAAATTTTTTAAAAGATTTAATATATTTTTAATAAAATATTTGCAATTAAAAGCTAAAAACTTATTAATT
>WNWK01059019.1:0-10297 GCA_009830355.1 Cherax destructor | reverse complement strand
GTGGATGAGGGAAAAAACCCAGACCGTCATAGATGCTAAGATGTTGTGTAGTTTTAAAGATAGGTTAGATAAATACATGGGTGGGTGGGGGTGGGTGTGAGTTTGGACCTGACTAGCTTGTCTACCATAGTACTTACAACCTTTAAAGGAAGGACCTGACCAGGTGGCCGGGATAAATAGGGGGTGAGGTTGTGCGAGTTGGTCCTGACTGCTTGTGCTACTAGGTCAGATGCAGTGCCCCTTCCCTTTAAATGAATGAACATGACCTGGCTGGGTTGGGGCATTGGCGTGGAGATTTGGGACCTGCCCGCAGGCCCAGTAGGCCTGCTGCAGTTTCCTTTCTTTCTTATGTTTTTTCCCTCCCCTTCCAGCATTGTCTATCCCAGATGTTGATTTTTGGTTTTTCCTTCCCACCCCCCCTTCTATTCCCATTTTAACCCCCTTTTTTTGGGGGGGCCAGGGACCCCCGTGGCATTCAGTTGAGGCATTTTTGCTTCTCCCCCCTCCATGTTTTAAATAGGGGTACTCCTACCCATTTTGATTCCCGAACTCATTCTTTCTCCTGCATCATCTTTCCATCTGCTCTTCATCAACTGCCCTTTAAATTTCCCCTGGCTGTCCTCCCGGACAATGAAGCATCATTTCCCAATCATCCTTAGGCCCCCTTCGTATTCTCCACCTCCTCGAGCCCACGCTGGAAATTTGACCGAGCGAAAGGGGACCTTATGCCATTTTACCCTTTTCATGGGGTTTCCCTTTCCCTCGCATCCAGTGATTTTACATCTCTTGCCTCTGTTTCCAGCTTCACATTTCCCCCCAAAACCTCAGGCAAGCATTCCCAGAAGTGCTTCCCTTTTGGGGGTCTCCTGTTTTGGCTCGGGCATGTTGAAACGCACGCGGGGGCAGGTATCGATAACAGAACCACAGAGGCCCCTTGTTTTAAGCAAAGGGGCAATTGCTCGCCGTGTCATACGTGACGCTAAATGCACTTGCTGGTGAGATTACGTTTAGGTCACTTCGGTTTCCCTAAAGAGTGCAGTTAAGAAAGTGCGGAAATTGAGTGGAAAATTTTCCCCCCCCGCCCAGCTCCTGTTCTTCAGGTTCCCGGGTGTCATATAGCACACCCTTTTTCCCGGGCCACTGAAATTGGTAATCATCTGTCCACATTTCTCAGGGGCTCCATCTATGCCCCTCGTCCTTTCTTCTATGTCTGCCAGCGAGTTAAAGCCCTTAGATTTTTCTTCTCTCAGAGAAGAATCTTATAATGTGCCTTTTACCCTTCAAAAACTGGAGGCAACACTCTCTGCTTGCCGATCATCGGCAGCTGGGCCAAACGGCATACATATTCATATGCTACAGCATTTACATCAGTCTGCTCTTACTGTCCTCTTACGACTCTTTAATCTTATATGGTCGCAAGGAGTTATTCCCCAACTGTGGAAGTCTGCTATTGTTCTCCTTTTCGCAAACCGGGTACTACGGGACATGATACCTCCCACTACCGTCCCATCACTCTTACCAGTGCAGTTTGCAAGGTGATGGAACGTCTAGTTAATAAACGTTTGATGTGGTATTTAGAGACGCACAGTAGTCTCTCCACTAGTCAATATGGCTTTCGTAAGGGCCGTTCTGCCATTGACCCCTTACTGCGCTTGGATACGTATATTCGTAATGCGTTTGCCAATAACCACTCGGTTATCGCCATCTTTTTCGATCTTGAGAAGGCTTATGACAATTTGGAAGTATAATATCTTGACCCAGGCCCACTCCTTAGACCTCCGAGGCAATCTACCATTTTTCCTTAAGGCTTTCTTAACTGAAAGACATTTCCGTGTCCGGGTTAGTAATGAGCTTTCCCCGGACTTTGTCCAAGCTGAAGGTGTCCCCCAGGGTTGTGTTCTGAGCACAACACTCTTTCTCCTTGCTATAAATAATCTGGCATCAGTTCTCCCATCCAACATTTGGTCATCGCTTTATGTGGATGACTTTGCTATAGCTTGTGCGGGTGCTGACTGTCACCTCATTGCAGTTTTCATCCAGCATGCCATCAACCGAGTTTCCGATAGAGCCACCACTCATGGGTTTAAATTTTCTAGTAGCAAAACTCATCAAATTACGTTTACTAGATGTTCAGTGGTTTCTGATCATCCGTTGTACCTATACAGCTCAAGTATCCCAGAACGTGATACAGTCAGGTTTCTCGGCCTCCTGTTTGACCGTCGATTGTCCTGGAAACCTCACATTACCTCTCTGAAGGCAACTTGTCACAGCCGGCTGAACCTCCTAAAATCCCTCGCACATCTTTTGTGGGGGGCTGATCGTAGCACTCTCCTCCGCCTGCATTCAGCCCTAATTTTATCGAAACTCGATTATGGTGACCAGATATATTCGGCGGCCTCCCCTGCTACTCTTTCTAGCCTTAATCCCATACATCACCAGGGATTGCGTTTATGCCTTGGTGTATTTCGTTCTTCCCCGGTTGAGAGCCTCTATGTAGAAGCGAACATTCTATCCTTGTCCGATCGTCGTGATGCACATTGCATTCGCTATTATGTTCGCTCCCATGACCTCCGCAATCCTTCCATGTATAGGATTGTCACAGATGTTAGTAGGCACTCTTTATTTGTCCGTCGCCCCTGTTTACTTCGCCCTTTTCTCTTCATCTACCTCACTCATCTTCCCGTCAACTACCACCTTTATACGTTCATGTGACATCTCCCTTTCCCCTACCCCCTTGGGAAGTTCCTGCTGTCCGCTCTTTTTTTCTAGACCACTTCCGTTCTCATTCCAATGCCATCGCAGTATACACCGATGGTTCAAAGTCATTGGACGGTGTCGGATTCGCAGGAGTCTTCCCGGACAGCATCGTGCGAGGGCATCTATTACCCTCGGCTAGCATATTTACGGCTGAATTGTATGCCATTCTTGTGGCACTTATCCGTATTGCATCTATGCCTGTGTTACTATTTGTGGTCGTTTCAGACTCCCTTAGTGCTTTACAGGCTATCCGTAAAATTGATACACCTCACCCCCTAGTTCTTCGTATCCAACTTTGGTTACGCCGTATCTTTAGCAAGCACAAAGATATTGTTTTTTGTTGGGTCCCTGGTCATGTTGACGTACAGGGCAATGAACAGGCAGACACTGCTGTGCGGTCAGCAGTACATGACCTTCCAGTTTTATACAGAGGTGTTCCTTTCACGGACTATTTTGTGGTCATTGCTACCCACCTTCGCACCCGTTGGCAACAACGCTGGTTTGACCTGCTAAATAACAAACTTCATTCTATTAAACCGAGTATAGGTTTCTGGCCGTCTTTTTGTCACCAATGTCGGGGTTGGGAGACTACACTCTCCCGTCTTCGCATCGGCCACACTCGTCTTACTCACGGGTATCTCATGGAGAGGCTCCCTGCCCCTCTCTGTGAGCATTGTCAGGTTCCAGTGTCTGTTCGACATATTCTGTCGGACTGCCCACTCTATCAACGAGCACGCAGAATTTACCTCCAACGGCGTCTTTGCTCTGCGGCCCTTTCTTTACCTTCCCTTCTTGCTGATAGCCCCTCCTTCAATCCTGACTCTCTCGTTGACTTTTTGACAAAAACTGACTTACTACACAAACTCTGAAGATTATACCTCTAGCACCTCCCTCAGTCCCTTCTACCTCGATCTCTTGCACTATTCACTGTCCTGCTGCACTCCATACCCTACTAATCATCCATCTCCCTCTTACAATCTATTCTCCCTGCATCCTGTCCTGCCCTGCTGCGCTGTATAACCCTTGTGGTTTAGCGCTTCTTTTGATTATAATAATAATAAATAATTCAGATTTTTAACTCTGGAGGATTAGAAACCCAGGATAACCAATTAAAGTCAGTGCATTATCGGGGACTATTTCTACTGGGCTCCCTAATCGTCTCCCTCAGGATGCGACCCACAACAGTCGACTAACACCCAGGTAGCTACCTACTTACTGCTAGGTGAAGAGGGGCAGCAGGTGCAAGGAAACATGCCCAACCCTTCACTCCTGCTGGGGAGCGATCCCTGGTCCCTCAGTGTGTGAGCTGAGGATGCTACAACCCAAACCACCAGGCTGTTTTAACAATGAATAACAATTGCATGGTGTTAAACATACCTTCACTCTGCCAGCAGGGCCTTGTGGCCTAACTGGCAAAGCTCTCGCTTCACACGCTAATGGCCCGGGTTCGATTCCCAGCGGGGTGGAAACATTTCAACGTGTTTCTTTACACCTAGCAAGTAGGTACCTGGGTGTTAGTCGACTGGTGTGGGTTGCATCCTGGGGGACAAGATTGAGGACCCCAATGGAAATAAGACAGACATTCCCTCGATGATGCACTGCCTTTCTTGGGTTATTATGGTTAGCTAACCCTCTGGGGTTAAAAATCTGAACAAAATCTTATCTTATCAACAGTGATATTCAAATTTAAGTTTCAAGGAACCCAATGGAAATGTCACTGACTTTTTTTAGGTTATCCTAGGTGAAAAAAAATATTTAAGTAAGTTTATTTAGGTATAGGTACACATAAGTACAATTATCATACATAGTGGAAATAACCCTGACTTAATTCCACTGGGGTCCTAAAAATTTGTATGATAATTGTACTTGTGTAGCCATACCTAAATAAACTTTGTGGCATAAAAAAACAATGTAATTGACATGTACTGAAACACTGAGATTCATAAAAGATTTATAATGCTTCAAAGACTACTTAAAAATTCCCCTCGAGTGAGGTTCCTTGATGCTGGCAAAGGGCTCTTGATCTGAGGAATTGGATCTGTGTTTCAGTTCCCTGAATTGAACCTGAATACCTTCCATCCCCCCCACAGGCGCTATATATTCACTACGGGTTTAGCGCTCCCCCATGATTATAATACGTACTTAAGAATCAGACACAAACTACTAAGTAGGATTTCTTATGCAGTTAACTACGATTATATGTACAATAAGGTGGTCACCTATATGTGATTGCAGGAGTCGAGTCACAGCTCCTGGCCCCCCCTCTTCACTAATAAATGCTATATACTCTTGCACTTGCATAAACAATACTACCTGTACGACATTAAGTGAATACTATAATTCATGTACTTACTTTGTGTACGAGGATTTGTATGTTCATAGACCCGATGATGATGATCCGAGGAACAGGAACATACTGTTTCCTGCTTAACTGAACCACCACCATCTCCCACTGTACCTCCGCCTCTTATAACCGTCTCGTCGTACTTTATCTTCATAATGGTGCTATATTTCAAGCCAAATTCACTGACAATTTCAAAAGGCTTCACACCAGCTTTAAGTTTATCAAGAACTTGAATTTTGGTGTCTCGGGGAATTTTGAGTCTTCTGATATTCTTCTTAACCTCCTTACCATCACTTTCCTGACCCTTATGTGACATTATCAAGGCAGGATCCTCACTCTTATTCAAAGTCTATAACAAAAAAAGTCAAAGACCTAATTATTAATTTTTTTCTAAAATATTGGTGCCCTGGGCAGATGCCGCCGCCACCGCCTCAACACTTTTGTTGACACTCGTAAAAAAATTTCGGCAGGTTTGGAAAATATTATTACACTTAAAACATTGTTTTTTCTTAGTTTTAATACACAGAAAAACAGTAACTGTTGGATTTATAGAATGTAAAACAATAATAATGCTATTACTCATGCCAACAAGAGGACACCTGACACCTCAAAAATCAGAGCCCAAATTAGCAAAATAATATAAGAGGGTAATACTATTGGAGCATTGAGACTTATAACCAGTGAGGATACCATCACTCCTAAGGACGTCGGTACGACAAGCCCTGAAGAACAAACATCCATCCATGGTTCCCAGTAACAACATTGACCTCCCTGACATTGCAGCAGGTGAAGAACATTTAACCTTACAGGATGCTGATGTGTATAAAGCTGCTATGTCATTTCCACAGGGCTTAGTATGAGGTTTCACCGCTTTAAGGCCACAACACTTAAAACAAATGCTCAATCCAGCACTTTGTGATGCTTCAGAGAGGTTGCTGTCTGAATTCACCAAATTTTCCAGTGTGTGCCTTGCTGGCAGTGTCCCAGAGGCCATTAGACCCCTTTTCTTTATGCCTCACTGTGTGCCCTCCGGAAAAGGATGGAGGAATCAGGCCTGTAGTGGTTGTAGGTTATTGAAACGCTGAGTAACCATAACAATGTACTCTCCAAAGCCGCTCCATAACAACAACAACAATAACAACACAATTATAAATGACTGAACCAAACAAACATAGTATTCAATCCTCCTACTGCTCCCAACCCCTTACATTCCTCCTTTTCTAAATTACATTATATCATCCAACTTATAAATCCAACCTATCTGGAGGTTTGACAACTCTGCTGGAACGCCGGAGAATTGGAGGGTTTGCCCTGTCCTGAGGTGCCTCCTCTTCTCTCACCCGGCTGGTTCCCTTATCAAACCTCCCAGGAGGTTCTTCCTGTATGCTAACCTGCTCTTTAAGTTTATTACCATTATTATCTGTTGTGGGCAGTTCCTTTAAACCACTCCTTACTGCTTCTGGTACTGTTGGAATCAGTGGTTGTTCTCCACTCCTAAACCTTGGCATGAGCTGATCTATATGCCTTTTCCATATCATGTTACCAAACCCTCTAATTAACACTTTATAATTCCTAACCCCTAATACCTCCACAATTTTTCCTTCTAACCAAGGGTCACCTTTCCCAAAGTTCCTTGCATACACAGCATCATCAACTTTAAAATGCTTCACCACTCCTTGAAGGTCACCAGCAGGCATGTTAGGCAATGAATTGTCCTCTTTAACATGACATTTGACAGCCGATACAGGGACTTTAAAATTCCTATGAAACATCATTTCTGCTGGTGTCTTATTTGTGGAGGAATGAACAGTTTTCCTATGGTTATATAAGAACCTACATAATCTGGTATTGAGAGAACCTTTTGTAAACTTGTGTAAGCCTTCCTTCAATGACCTTACCGCCTTCTCCGCCAGACCATTTGATGAAGGATGTTATGGGGCTGGAGTAACATGTTCAATATTATTCTTACTAAAATCAGGCATCATCACAGACAACACCACAGACCACTATCCGACCTTTCTCATAACTAATCTTGGTAAATTGCCCCTAGATATTACAAAAGTTACCTTCAGACTACATAATGAGTCAGCTGTAAATAACTTTATAACAGCTATGATTAACATTGACTGGCATAATGAGTTAGAAACATATACAGATACTAATGAATGCATCAAGAATTTCCTTAACAAAACCCACCACCTCTATAACAAACATTGCCCTAAAAAAACTAAACAGATCACAGCTAAGAGACTTAACAATCCCTGGCTAACACCCAGCATCCTTAAATCCATTAACAAAAGGCACCAATATGAAAAACAATACAGAAGGGGTCTAATAACCAGAGAACAATCCAAACGCTACTCATCAACCCTTACCAGCCTGATAAGGAGATCAAAAAAATTGTATTATGAGAACAGACTCCAGAACATAAAAGGTGATATGAAAAAGACCTGGAAGACCCTATCTGCAATTCTAGGAAATAATAAGATAGCGAAAAACAACACCATCAAATTATCAAGAGCAGATGAACCCCTACTCTCACTTACTGAGACAGCAAACAGACTTAATGTTTTCTTCTCCACCATAGGAAAGAATCTAGCGAGTAAAATCCCAAGCTCAAACACCCGTCCAACAGACTACCTCACAAACACCTACCCTAATACGCTATTCCTAGCTCCTACCAACCCAATTGAAGTCTCGCTCATAATCAACACCCTTAAAAACAAGGCAGGAGACATTAACAGCCTACCAACTTTTATGTACAAAAAAGCTTCACAGGTACTGTCACCAATTATAGCAACACTATTCAATAAATCCATTGAAGCCTCTACCTTTCCATCAATTCTCAAAATAGCTAGGGTCACCCCGATCCACAAAGGAGGTGATCAAACAGACCTGAATAATTATAGACCAATTTCTAATTTACCATTGCTTTCTAAAATCTTCGAAAAATTAATTCATAGACAAATCTATTCCTACCTCGTCTCACACAATGTACTCAACCCCTGTCAATTTGGATTCAAGACAAACAAGAGCACAAACGATGCTATTACGCACATGTTGGAGTTAATATATACAGCACTTGAGAAAAAAGAAGTCCCACTGGGAATCTTCATTGATCTACGCAAAGCTTTTGATACAGTCGACCATGATTTACTGCTCACAAAATTAGCACACTATGGTATAAGGGGGCACCCACTCAACTACCTAAAATCATACCTCACCAACAGAAGCCAATACGTGTACACAAATGGAGCGAACTCTTCCACACAACAAATTACAGTCGGAGTCCTCAAGGAAGTGTCCTGGGGCCACTCCTATTCCTCATTTACATAAATGACCTACCGAATGCATCACAACTACTCAAACCCATTTTATTTGCAGATGACACAACATATGTCTTCTCTCACCCAAATCCAGTTATACTGGCCAACACTGTTAATGCCGAATTACAGAAAATATCAACATGGATGACGACTAAGAAGCTTACTCTCAATACTGACAAGACCTACTTCATACAGTTTGGAAGCAAAGCCACAAATGTTCCACTTAACATAACACTTAATGGTACACCCATCACAAGACTCACAGAGGGAAAATTCCTAGGAATCCACCTTGACAGTAGCCTTAAATTCCAAACACATATACAACAAATTTCCAAGAAAATCTCGAAGACAGTAGGCATATTATCAAAGATACGCTATTTTGTACCTCAATCAGCTCTCCTTGCACTATATCATTCACTTATCTACCCGTATCTCACCTATGGAATCTGTGCATGGGGATCAACAACGTTAAATCACCTTAGACCACTCATAACACAACAAAGGCCGCAGTCAGAATGATAACAAATTCCCACTCTAGACAGCATACTCCACCAATATTCAAAAGTCTCAAACTACTCACCGTAAAGAACATTCATACTTACTCTTGTGCCTACTACATATATAAAACTTTACACTCTAATATAAACCCTTTGCTCAAAACTCTCCTCACCAACTTTAATAGGACCCATGACCACAACACACGACACAGATCACTTTTTGATATACCCCGTGTTCATATCAACCTATGTAAAAATTCTATGCACATAAAGGGCCCCAGAATCTGGAATTCATTACCAGTAAATATTAAGATAATCTTGTCTGAAAATCAATTTAAGACTCAACTCAAAACCACCTACTCACCCAAACCTAAATGATCATACTATAAACTACTTTGAAAAATGCTCATTGTTACTTTCCTATACGATAATCTCAATTTTTAATAATATGTTACTATTATGTTACCCCCTACTCATATTATAAGTTAATGTCAAAAATGCTCAATGTTATTTTCCTTAAGATAATCTCAATTCCATATTATCATTCAAGAATCTTAACACCTGTAACAATCTAAGATCTAATATCATTATATAATAATTTAAACAGTAAAATTTCATCATATTGTAATTTTGAAAATAATTTTTAACTAGAATAAACTCAATAAATTTCTCTAATATTAAGTACATAGTTTTTAAGGACTAGAATAAGCTGCCCCTAATGCCATGGCATGTCAGTGGCTCTCCTTGCACTCAATTTACATTGTAACTTCCGATACCCATGTAATCTGCAATGAAATAAAATTTGTTTGTTTGTTTGTTTGTTTTGTAAAGAAGGCTTCCAGCTCTTGTGAGACAAAATAAGCAGCATTATCTGACACAACTGTGTCTGGTAACCCAAAATTACAAAAGGATTTCCTCAGTAACTCAGTAGTAACTGTGGATGTCAGGGAGCTAGTTACTTGCACATCTAAGATTTTTGAAAAGGAATCCACAATTACCAAAAAAATATTTGCCCTCAACAGGACCTGCATAATCTATATGCATTCTAGACCATGGTGTCCCAGTGCTGGGCTAAGATAGGACAGGAGATGAATTTGGCTTAAAATTCTGAAAACAAATGGGACAACTCTTTGTCACTTCTGCAATTTATTGGTCCATCTTTGGCCACCAGACCCACTGCCTAGCTTCTGCTTTCATAGCATTGATACCATTATGACCTATATGCAGATGCTCCAATACCTTACATCTCAATTTTACAGGCACTACCACTCTATTTCTATACAATAATACATTATAATGAACAGTCAGATCTGATTTGACTGAATTATAATCAGATAAAAATACACTGTTTTTACACCATCCATATTTAACAT
>WNWK01059018.1:0-10298 GCA_009830355.1 Cherax destructor | reverse complement strand
GGGCGGAAGAAGACCGCAGACAGAGATAGGCTAGGTGGTCAAAGACTGCAAACCTCACTCAAGGAAGCACACATCAACCAGATTACTGGTGAAGCATATGGGCGCCTGGCAAAACCTGAGAATAGCGTTCCGGATACCTTAGTAAGGAATTGTTCAAGACACTGTACACCGTGGCACGTCAGGCCTATACTGGAGTATGCAGCACCAGTTTGAATCCATATCCTGGTCAAGCACGTCAAGAAATTAGAGAAAGTGCAAAGGTTTGCGACAAGGTTAGTTCCAGAGCTAAGGGGAATGTCCTACGAAGAAAAGGTTAAGGGAAATCGGCCTGACAACACTGGAGGAGAGGGAGGGTTAGGGAGACATGATAACGACATACAAAATACTGCGTGTAATAGACATGGTGGACAGAGACAGGAAGTTCAGAGAGGGGACACAGAAACAAGGGATAACAATTGGAAGTAAAAGACTCAGGGTGAGTCAATGGGATGTTAGGAAGTATTTCAGCCATAGAATAGTCAGGAAGTGAATAGTTCAGCAAGTGATGTAAAGGAGGCAGGAACCATGTAAGATAGATTTGGGCACGCAGCTATGATAAAGTTCATGGAGCAGGGAGGGAGGGGACCCAGTAGCGATCAGTGAAGAGGCGGGGCCAGAGCTGAGTCTCGACCCCTGCAACCACAAATAGGTGAGCAATTACGTGGAGTGGTTATTGCTCCTTGTATTACCCTACACACCCCCACACACTGTACCTCATGTAAACATAGCACACGCATGGCAAACATAATTACAATAATACCATCTTACACCCTGCGGCACGAGCTCATCAAATGAGAGTGTGAGAGTAGAGGCGACGCCGCACCATCAGAGCAGCTTGAGCAAGATAATGACCGCAGCGGCTGCGGGTTACTGGGTCTCCTCGCGCTGAATATCAATATGGTGGAGGGAGGGGGTAGGGGAAGCCGAGAGGAACTGGAGTAGGAAAAGGATAACAATAAGGAGGTAGACGAGTAAGATAATGGTCCGGAATGTGAGGAGAAGGAGGAGCAGTAGCAGCAGCAACAATAGCAACAGCAGTTGTAGCAGTCGCAGCAGCAGCAGTCGCAGCAGCAACAGTTACACCAGCAGTAGAAATAGCAGCAAGAATAACAGGAGCAGCAAAGAAGGACCTGAAATAGTAAAAAGAGGGGAGGAGGAAAAAAGATTGACGAATAGGTGCAGGTTTAGTTTAATGAGGGGATGGAGGAGGAAGATGTGCAGATGTGGAAGATGTTAGGAGGGAGACAGGGATGGTTTAGGAGAGAAAGGAATGTGAAGAAGATGGTGGAATAGGAAAGAAAATACAGTGGTACCTCGGTATACGACCACTTTGGAATAAGTCCAACTTGGTATACGTCCTGTTTGGACGCGAAAAAGTTTCCTTGGTATACGACCTTACTTTGGAATACACTCGCTTGTATCAAAATCAAAATCAAAATGTTTTTTTTTCCATGTAAAGCTTACAATGTGTTGTTTACATGTTATAAAATATTATATTAGCAGACTAATACGCACTAATTCTTAGGAATTAGTATTAGAATGTTATGTTTACAGTACGCCTGCTAGCGTCAGTACGCTCCTCGCTACCATTCAGCGAACAACCCGCCGTGTAACTCTGTGAATTTTCACGTGATTTTGTGTTTTTTCGTATAAATGTTTAGTAAATTCATTAACCATGAGTGCTAAGAAAGTTAACGAGAAGAGCCAAGCAACAAACAAAATGGTTAGGATCACCATGGAGGTAAAAATAGATTGTTGAAAAGTTTGAAGGTGGTGTGCGTACCCGGTACTTGGTTGCCGATAAAGAACAATAACATTTCCTCCTCCTCCTCCCTTCTCAGCACTATCCTAGTAGGCACTCGACTCTCATCAGCAAAGTAAGTTAAATTTGCAATTATTTCATCTAATTCTTTTGTATTTATGTATTTTAGTATTATGCAGTGTTTAAATTACATATTTTAGTATTAAGCAGTGTTTAAATTATTTTATACAACCCCATCAAGGTATAATATGTCAATAACAATTGGATTTTTTTTTTTCATGGGAACGGATTTATCGTTTTCCCTTTATTTCTTATGGGAAAATTCGTTTGGTATACGTCCAAGGTCCTGGAACGAATTAAGGACGTATACCGAGGTACCACTGTAGTTGTTTCTCCCTTACTATGAAAACTGTTTGATATGCCTTCTCTACTTAAAAATTTTAAAATCAAAGTTGTATTTAAAATCTTGATACAGTAAAAAAAACCTGATTAAAAATTCCCCCGAAAATGCTGATGGCTGTGTCTATAAGATTTCCTCCAAAAATGTAATAAAGTTTATTATAGTAAAACTTGGGAAGAATTTATGATATATTCGACAAGCTAAAATCTTTAAGGCTTAGGTAGAATATAAGCTATTGCTTGACCACCTCACCCGCATCATCATAAAAGGTTGAGGTATTGTATGTTGACTGTGAAGTATAATCTCGGCCTTATATGCCTTCTCCTAAACTTTTATTTTTAGTATTCCTGAATAATGAGAGAAATCACGAAAGTGCTTGGAAGTTCTCTATTCTTTTCACACTTGTTGTTCTGCACACACACACACACACACACACACACACACACACATACACAGGAGCTGAGTCTCGACCCCTGCAACCACAATTAGGTGAGTACATACACACACACACACACACTATTATATATATATATATATATATATATATATATATATATATATATATATATATATATATATATATATGTCTGATTAGTAAAACTTGTCAATTAGCAAGAACTCACCTAAAATTAAGTCCTTTCTAAAATTTTATCTTATACGTTTAAATATATATTGTTTTCATTTATATTAATGTAAGAATTTATAATTTTGTACCAAGAGAAACTTTGAAAACCTACCTAACCTTATTACAACAATCGCAATTTAATTTAGCCTAACCAAAATAAATATATTTTAGATACGTTAACATTAATTTAATAATAAACAAACACAATGAACTATATTTTTTCGTTATGTTCTGAATGATTTTGGCGAAATTATTGCATACACAAATTTTCGCTTGTCTTATATGGCAAGGTGAGCGTTGCTATTTAGGCCAAAATCGCAAGTTTTACCTAATCGGCACGACATATATATATATATATATATATATATATATATATATATATATATATATATATATATATATATATATATATGTCGTCCTAATAGGTAAAACTGGTCAATTAGCAATAACTCATTTAAAATTAAGTCCTTTCTAAAATTTTCTCTTATACCTTTAAAGATATATTTTTTTCATTTATGTTAATGTAAAAAATTTTAATTGTGTACCAAGAGAAACTTTGAAAACTTACCTAACCATATTATAACAAGCGCAATTTAATTTAGCCTAAATATATTTTAGATGCGTTTACAATAATTTAATAATAAACAAACACAATGAAACATATTTTTTTCGTTAGGTTCAGAATGATTTTGGCGAAATTATTGCATACACAAATTTTCGCTTGTCTTATATGGCAAGAAGAGCGTTGCTATTTAAGCCAAAATCGCAAGTTTTACCTAATCGGCACACATATATATATATATATATATATATATATATATATATATATATATATATATATATATATATATATATATATATATATATATATATATATATATATATATATATATATATATATATATATATAATATATATATATATTATATATCCTCAATTATAGCTGATAATATAAAAGCTATCTCGATAGGCATAATTTGATTAATGATACTCAACATGGATTCACCAGGGGCCGTTTCTGCCTATCTAGTTTATTAATTTTATTCAGTAAGGTTTTTGAGGCCGTTGATCATGATAAAGAATTCGACATTGTTTATTTGGATTTTAGTAAGGCTTTTGATAGAGTACCACATCAGAGACTGTTAAAGAAAGTGGCTGCTCATGGCATTGGGGGAAAAGTGCTGTTATGGATCGAGTCATGGCTCTGCAATAGGAAGCAGAGAGTGTGCATAAATGGGGTTAAATCTGAGTGGGGATCTGTAACAAGTGTATACAACCATGCTGGGTGATAATATACTCAGTTTATACAAACATGCTGGGAGATAGTATACTCGGTGTATACAACCATGCTGGGTGATAGTATACTCGGTGTATACAACCATGCTGGGTGATAGTATACTCGGTGTATACAACCATGCTGGGAGATAGTATACTCGGTGTATACAACCATGCTGGGTGATAGTATACTTGGTGTATACAACCATGCTGGGTGATAGTATACTTGGTGTATACAACCATGCTGGGAGATAGTATACTCGGTGTATACAACCATGCTGGGAGATAATATACTCAGTTTATACAAACATGCTGGGAGATAGTATACTCGGTGTATACAACCATGCTGGGAGATAGTATACTTGGTGTATACAACCATGCTGGGAGATAGTATACTCGGTGTATACAACCATGCTGGGAGATAGTATACTTGGTGTATACAACCATGCTGGGAGATAATATACTCAGTGTATACAACCATGCTGGGAGATAGTATACTCGGGTATACAACCATGCTGGGAGATAATATACTCAGTGTATACAACCATGCTGGGAGATAGTATACTCGGGGTATACAACCATGCTGGGATATAATATACTCAGTGTATACAACCATGCTGAGAGATAGTATTTTCGGTGTATACAACCATGCTGAGAGTATACTCGGTGTATATACCTTGTATTCAAGTTATTAATTACGTGAATATATTACAATATTAATTTTATAAACGTGTAACCTCTCAACGTTACTCAGACTTCTTGGTCTCCAGTGAATAATGCGCTGCTCTAAATATAAGTGATATATATTTAATATTACTAACGAAGAGCGTTTATAGTTAGTGAAAATAACAAGATTCATGCTCACTTAAATATTATATTTCAGTTTTTGTAATAAATTTAGCATTCGGTTTTTTTTTTTATTCAGCTTTTAAAGGGAAATGTATAGTGTATCAGAACAAAAGTTTGGAGAAACGACACGATATTTTACGGAATAAATGAACAAGCAATCAAAATAGTTTCTATAAAGCGCGCGCACATACTCACGCCAACACACATGTACACACACTCACACGCACTCGCGCACTCACCCACACATACACACACACACGCACATACACCCAGAAACACACTCACACACGCAGAAACACACTAACAATAACACACACTCTCAAACACGCGCACATATTCATACATACACATACATACATGCGCGCAACCACACACACACACACGGGGCCAGGAGCTGAGTCTCGACCCCTGCAACCACAAATAGATGAGTACACACGTATACACACACTCTCATACACACGCATATATTCATACATACTCACACACACATACATGCGCGCACACACACACACACATACACACACACACACGGGGCTAGGAGCTGAGTCTCGACCCCTGCAATCACAAATAGGTGAGTACACACATATCGGCCTGTTCACAGACCGGGCCGCGGGGGCGTTGACCCCCGGAACTCTCTCCAGGGTAACTCCAGGTAATAAGCACACACACTCAAACACACGCACATATTCATACATACTCACACACATACATGCACGCGCGCACACACACACACATGCGCGCACACACACACACATGCGCGCACACACACATACACACACACGCACACACACACACACACACACCTTCACACCAACCACCCATAGTTCCCCATCAGATCTCCCACTTTCCCAACCCCAACATACCCCCCAGACTACGGTTTTAGAAAAGAAGTTAAAGGTTTGGTATACAAATGCAGATGGTATAACAAATAAATGTGAGGAGTGGCATGAAAGAATAAAGGAGACATCCCCAGACATAATAGCACTCACAGAAACGAAACTCACCAGGATGATAACAGATGCAATCTTCCCACCCGGATATCAAATCCTCAGGAAAGATAGAGGGAGCAGAGGGGAAGGAGGAGTTGCACTGCTCATTAAGAACAGGTGGGGATTTGAGGAAGTGGAAGGAATGGATGGAATGGGTGAAAGGGACTACATAGTAGGAACAATTCAGTCTGAGGGCCATAAGGTGATAATTGCTGTAATGTACAACCCGCCACAGAACTGCAGGAGGCCAAGAGAAGAATACGAGAGAGCAACAGAGCAATGGTAGACACACTAGCCGAGGTAGCCAGAAGAGCCCACATGGGGAGAGCAAAGTTACTAGTTATGGGTGATTTCAATCACAAAGAGATTGATTGGGAAACCTAGAGCCCCATGGGGGTCCTGAATCATGGAGAGCCAAGATGATGGATGTGGTACTGGAAAACCTCATGCATCAACATGTTAGAGACACTACCAAGAGAGAGGTGGGGATGATCCAGCAAGACTGGACCTAGTATTCATCTTGAGTAGTTCGGACATCACGTATGAAAGGCCCCTTGGGGCTAGTGATCATTTGGTTCTGTGTTTTGATTATATAGTTGAGCTACAAGTGGAGGGGAGCAGGAATAGGAAGGGAGAAACGAAACTACAAAAGGGGGACTACACAGGCATGAGGAACTTCCTACAAGACGTTCAGTGGGAGAGAATTGGCAGGAAAACCAGTAAAAGAAATGATGGAATATGTGACAACCAAATGCAAAGAGGCAGAGGAGAGGTTTGTCCCCAAGGGAAACAGAAGTAATGGGAAGACCAGAACGAGTCCTTGGTTCACCCAGAGGTGTAGGGAGGCAAAAGTAAGTGTAATAGAGAATGGAAAAAGTACAGAAGACAAAGGACCCAGGAAAATAAAGAGATTAGCCGAAGAGCCAGAAACGAATATGCACAGGTAAGAAGGGAGGCTCAGCGACAATATGAAAATGATATAGCATCAAAAGTCAAGTCTGACCCGAAGCTGTTGTATAGCCACATCAGGAGGAAAACAACAGTCAAGGACCAGGTAATCAGGCTGAGAAAGGAAGGTGGGAGTTCACAATAAACGACCAAGAGGTATGTGAGGAGCTCAACATGAGATTTAAAGAAGTATTTACACAGGAGACAGGTAGGACTCCAGGAATTCAGAATAGGAGGTATACCAACAAGTGCTGGATGAAATACACACAACCGAGGAGGAGGTGAAGAAGCTGCTATGTGAACTCGATACCTCAAAAGCGGTGGGACCGGACAACATTTCTCCGTGGGTCCTTAGAGAGGAGCAGAGATGTTGTGTGTGCCACTAACACAAATCTTCAACACATCCATTGAAACTGGGCAACTACCTGAGGCGTGGAAGATGGCAAATGTAGTCCCAATTTTTAAGAAAGGAGACAGACACGAGGCATTAAACTACAGACCTGTGTCACTGACGTGTATAGTATGCAAAGTCATGGAGAAGATCATCAGGAGGAGAGTGGTGGAGCACCTAGAAAGACACAAGCTTATAAACGACAACCAGCACGGTTTCAGGAAGGAAAATCCTTTTCACAAACCTACTGGAGTTTTATGATAAGGTAACAGAAGTAAGACACGAGAGAGGGTGGATAGACTGCATTTTTGGACTGCAAGAAGGCGTTCGACACAGTTCCTCACAAGAGGTTAATGCAAAAGCTAAAGGATCAGGCACACGTAACAGGAAAAACACTGCAATGGATCAGAGAATATCTGACAGGGAGGCAACAACGAGTCATGGTACGTGACGAGATGTCAGAGTGGGCACCTGTGACGAGTGGAGTTCCACAAGGGTCAGTCCTAGGACCTGTACTGTTTTTGGTATATGTGAATGACATAACGGAAGGGATAGACTCAGAAGTGTCCCTGTTTGCAGATGATGTGAAGTTAATGAGAAGAATAAAATCAGTCGAGGATCAGGCAGGACTACAAAGAGACCTGGACAGGCTGCAAGCCTGGTCCAGTAACTGGCTCCTTGAATTTAACCCTGCCAAATGTAAAGTCATGAATATCGGGGAAGGGCAAGAAGACCGCAGACAGAGTATAGTCTAGGTGGCCAAAGACTGCAAGCCTCACTCAAAAAAAAAGATCTTGGGGTGAGTATAATACCGAGCACATCTCCTGAGGCACACATCAATCAGATAACTGCTGCAGCATACGGGCGGCTGGCAAACCTAAGAATAGCGTTCCAATACCTCACTAAGGAATCATTCAAGACTCTGTATACCATATACGTCAGGCCCATACTGGAGTATGCAGCACCGGTTTGGAACCCACACCTGGTCAAGCACGTCAAGAAATTAGAGAAAGTGCAAAGGTTTGCAACAAGACTAGTCCCAGAGCTAAGGGGATTGTCCTACGAAGAAAGGTTAAGGGAAATCGGCCTGACGACACTAGAGGACAGGAGGGTTAGGGAGACATGATAACGACATATAAAATACTGCGAGGAATAGATAAGGTGGACAGAGACAAGATGTTCCAGAGAGGGGACACAGAAACAAGGGGTCACAATTGGAAGTTGAAGACTCCTATGAGTCAAAGGGATGTTAGGAAGTATTTCTTCAGTCATAGAGTTGTCAGGAAGTGGAATAGCTTAGAAAGCGACATAGTGGAGGCAGGAACCATACATAGTTTTAAGACTAGGTTTGATAAAGCTCATGGAGCAGGGAGAGAGAGGACCTAGTAGCAATCAGTGAAGAGGCAGGGCCAGGAGCTATGAATCGACCCCTGCAATCACAAATAGGTGAGTACAACACACACACACACATACACACACACACATATACACACACACATAACACACACACACACACTAATATATATATATATATATATATATATATATATATATATATATATATATATATATATATATATATATATATATATATATATTATATATATATATATATATATATATATATATATATATATATATATATATATATATATATATATGTATATATATATATTATATATATATATATATATTTATATATATATATATATATATTTATATATATATATATATATATATATATATATATATATATATATATATATATATATATAAAGATATATTTTTGGATTGATGTTAATGTAAAAATTAATAATTTTGTACCAAAAGAACCTTAGAAAACTTACCTATCCTTATTATAACAAGCGCAATTTAATTTAGCCTGATTCAACTAAATATAATTTAGATAAATTTACAATAATTTAATAATAAACAAACACAATGAAATATATTTTTTCGTTAGGTTCAGAATTATTTTTGCGAAATCATCGCATACACAAATTTTCGCTTGCCTTACACAAAGTGATACCCATAAGTCAAGTGAGAAATAATAAAATAAATGAAAAAAAAATCCCCCAAAAAATATTTACTAGAAAAAAAGTACGAAAAAAATTCCATGATGTACTGGTATAATATCTGTTATACTTTTGCTCCCAAAACTAAATGAACGAGAATGGGAATTGGAATGTAGGTAGGCATATGTTAGGCCGGGCCGACAACCTACTGTGGTGGGAATGTTGTTGTCTGGGGCACAACGTTGGGGAAGGGGGCAGAGTGTATAGGGGAGATGTTCTCTGTAGGGGCTGTCAACCCGGCGTGTCACAGTGTAAGGGGAAATGGAAGGTAAAGGGACGGGAGGTGAGGGAAAAGGGAAGAAGAATGATTGGAAAGTGCAAGGGAGGAAGAACGAGTCGATGAGAAGGGAAGAAGCAAAGGAAAGGATGAGGAGGGAGGGTAAACGGGAAGGTGTGAGGGAAAATTAGGGAAGGTGAAAAAAAGAGCTATAAGGGGGAGTTACGAATTAGAAGACCAAGAGAAGAATGGTGGAAAGTATGAGTGGGTGAGCGAGAGTATTGTGCTAGGCAAAATAGTAGGAGTACGAGAGGCAGCATGAGGAGATAAAGAGAAAGAGAGAAATAAAGAGAGAGAGAGAGAGAGAGAGATAGAGAGTCAGATCTACGAAACAAGACCTTCCAAACAAGGTCCGCCAAACAAGACCTGCCAAACAAGGCCTGCCAATCAAGGCATGCCAAACAAGGCCTGCCAAACAAGGCCTGCCAAACAAGGCCTGCCAAACAAGGCCTGCCAAACAATTCCTGCCAAACAAGGCCCGCCAAACAAGGCCTGCCAAACTAGGGCCTGCCAAACAAGGCCTGCCAAACAAGGCCTGCCAAACAAGGCCCACCTGACAAAGCCTGTCAAACATTTTTACCGTTTGCTTTCACTTATCTTAAGTTTTTCAAGACGCCAATGTTGTGTTATTGTCAGAGCCTTTCCTTGTTTATCTCTTGCCTACCCTT
>WNWK01059017.1:0-10298 GCA_009830355.1 Cherax destructor | reverse complement strand
TAAAAGCATTTTAAAAAACTAAAACGAAAAGTAAGCTAAGGGGCAGGGGACCCGAGAAAAGCAATGTAAGATAAGTTTTTGTTCGGTTTTTTAAACCCCCGGATTGCTCCCCCGAAAACAAAAAAGGGCGGGGTCATCGGGGGATTGTCTTTTTTCCCATTGGGGTCCCTTTTTTGCCCCCCAAGATGCGACCTCCCAGTCGACACAGGTACCTATTTTCAGGTGAACAGGACAACAGGTGTGGGAACGCGCCCAATTTTTCCCCGGGACCGAACCGCCCTAGCGGGGAAGGGGGCGCCAGCCAGGCCACGGCTACGTAACTGAACCTAAGACACTGGAGGACAGAAGAATTAGAGGGAAAGGACATGATAACAGAATAATCAAAGGAATTGATAAGGTAAAAGAATGGGCCGTTTAAAAGGGGAAAAACAACACAGAACCTATTTAAAAGTCACAAAAGAAAAAAAAAGCACAATAACGTCAAGGAACAATTAAAAAAAGAAATTTTATGACGACGATCGGTCCGACTAGTTAATGGCCCATGGCCCAAAAACGTCGTCCAAATTTTTCCTTATCCTTTTTGGGGTTATTTGTAAAAAGTACCATGCCCCATAGGATTTCAGATCCCCCAGAGAAGCCAAGTGGATGATCTTGTTCAGTGGTGGAAGCAAACTGTATACATATTTTTTAAGAGGAAGTACGATAGATATATATAAAAGTAGGTTGGTAGACAGAAAACCCCCCGGGGAGGTACAAACCCCCTGCCAGGTGACTGTAAACAGAAACCTGAAACTGTTTTACATGATGGTAGGATTGCTGGTTCTTTTTTTTTCCCCCTAAACACGTTAAACAGGTATATCTAGCTCTTTACTTACACTTTAGGTCACACTACACGGCATGCACATGCATATATATAAAACAAAATCTAGGTTTTTCTTCTTTTTTTTAAATAGCTCTTGTTTTTTTTATTTCCTCTATTGTCCATGGGGAAGAGAAAGAATCTTTCCTTCATAAATGATGTCGTATGAGGCGACAAAAATGCCGGGAGCAATGGGCTAGAAACCCCCTTCCCTGTACATTTATAAAAGAAAAAAAAAGCTTTATAAAACTGGGATGTTTGAATGTGCGGGATGTAGGGGATGATAAAAGAGAGATTGGAGTTATGAATGAAAAGAAGTTGGATGTCCCCCTAACCGAAACAAAGCTGAAGGGGGGTAGGTGAGTTTCAGGGGGGAAAATAAAGGGGATTAAGTCAGAGTATCTGAGAGATTTTTTAACAAGGGGGGTAGCAATAATGTTGAAGGATCAGTTAGGGAAGGAGAAGGGGGAATAAAAATGTATAAATTCAAGATTGGGAAAAAAAATGGTAAAATGGGTCATAAAAATGTATGCCCCTTTGAAAGAGAAGAGGTAGGGGGAAGAGAGAGTTTTTGGGAGTTTTGGGGAATGAAGGAAACCCTTTGAACCAAGTGAGGGGGAAAAAATTGGTGGGGGGACCAAAGCAAAAGTGGAGAAACATGAGAGGGGGGTTAGGTTTTTTGGGGGGGTGAAAAGATAAGGGGAGCCCTTTTGATTGAATTTTGTATAGAAAGGGTTTATTAAGGTTAAATTTTAAGAAAAGGAACATAAGTATAAATATATGATGTAGGATAATGATAGTAGTTTGTTGGACTATGTATTGAGAAAAAATACTGTTGAGTAGATTTCAGGATGTACATTTTTTATAGGGGGGCCACAGATTTTCAGATCATTTTTTGTTGTAGCACAGTGGGTTTAAAGAGATGGAATACAAGGAAAATAGAAGCAGCAAGTAAGAGGGGGGTGAAGGTTTATAAACTAAAAGAGGAGGCAGTTAGGGTAAGTTAAAAACTATTGGAGGATAGATGGGTAGTGAGAGGTAGGAAGGGGGTCGAAGATGTAGGGGGTAGTTTAAGAATGAGTGTTAAAATGTTCAGCAGAAGTTTGGTTACAGGGGGGGCAGGGGGGGAAAAGAAGAAAATTGGGGAATATGATGTAAAGAGAGTAGTAAGGAAAAAAAAGAGAAGAGAGGTTTACAAAGTAGAAGTGATGCAAGGAGGGAAGAGTTTTGGAGAAAAAAAGAGGTTGGAAATGGTGAAGCAATGAAAAAAGGAGCAAATGAGAGCGGGGTAAAAGAAAAAATTTTATTGAAAATAAGAAAAAGTTTTGGGGGAAAATTATGTTGAGGAAGCCTGGGGAACAAATGGTTTTGGGAAGAAAAATGGGAGAGGATTATTAAAGGAGAGTTAGAGGTATGGGAAGATGGAGGGAATATTTTGAGGAGTTGAAATGTTGATGAAGACGGGGAAGTGTGACTTTATAGGGCGGGAGGAATAACATTTTATATGAGTGAGGAAGAGCCAGGGAGTGGGGGGGGTTCTGAGGCAGTGGGTAGAATAAAAGGGGGTAAGGCGCTGGGATTGATGGGATAAAGATAGAAATGTTAAAAACAGGTGGGGAAATAGTTTTTGGGGTGGTTGGTGCATTTTTTAAAAATGTAGGAAGAGGGGAAGGACCTAGGGATTGGCAAGAGCGTGTTTGTTCCATTTATAAAGGCAAGGGGGCAAAAAAGGAAAATTTGGGGGGAAAAAGTCTGTTGAGTGTACCTGGTAAAGTGTATGGTAGGTTATTATTGAAAGAATTAAGAGTAAGACGGAACAGGATAGCAGATGAACAAGGGGCTTTAGGAAGGTAGGGGGTGTGTAGAAAGTGTTTGCAGTAAAACAAAAGGTGAACAGTATTTGGGTAAAGGGGAAAAAGGTTTTTGTGGGATTTATGGATTTGGAAAAAGGTATGATAGGGTGGATATGGGGGCAATGTGGCAGATGTTTGGGGGTTTGGGAAAAGGAGGTAGGTTGCTGAAAACAGAAGAGTTTTTTGAGGATAGTGAGGCTAGGTTAGGTATGTAGGAGAGAGGGGAACTATTTCCCCGTAAAAGTAGGTCTTAGACAAGGATGTGTAATATCCCGGGGGTTTTTCAATATATTTATAGATGGGGGTTTTAAGAGAAGTAAAAGGGGGGTCTTAGCAAGAGGTGTGGGGGTTAAAGATAAAGAATCAAAAACAAAATGGGAGTTGTCACAGTTGCTTTTTTCTGATGACACTGTGCTTTTTGGGGGATTCAAGAGAAATTAGAGGTTGATATGAATTTGGGAGGGTAGTAAAAAAAAGAAAATTGAAAGTGAATATAGGAAAGAGAAATGAGGGATAAAAAAAGATTGGTGATGAAAGATTGAACGATTGGGGGGGTATGGAGGAGGTGAATGTATTCAGATATTTGGGGGGGACATGTCAGGGTGGGGCTATGGGATGAGGTGAATCAAAAATTGATGAGGGGGAAAAAGGGGAGTGGTGCACTTAGTCTGTAGAGACAAAGAACTTTGTCCTGGAAGTAAAGAGGGAATGATGAGAGAAGTTATACCAACACCTTATATGGGGTGAAGCATGGGGAGAATGTTGCAATGAGGAGAAGGCTGGAGGCAGTGGAGATGTCACTGAGGTCAATTTTGGTGTGAATATAATGCAGAGAATTCGGAGTTTGGAAATTAGGAGGAGGTGCTTTTCAAAAATATTATCCAGAGAGCTGAAGAGGGGTTGTTTAGGTGGTTCGGACATGAGAGAGAAAACGAGACAGAATGACTTAGAGGGTATAAATCTGTGTGGGGGGAAGGGGGGAGGGGTCGGTAGGAAAGGTTGGAGGGGGGGGGGAGGTTTTGGGGAGGGGCTTGACTTTAGCAAGGGAAAACGTATTTGATAGGAGTGAATGGAGACAAATGGTTTTTAATATTGACATTTTTGGGGGAGCAAAATAACATTTTGAAGGGGTTAGGAAACCGGCAGGCCGGACTTGAGTCCTGGAGATGGGGAAATACAGTGTCGACTCTGAAGGAGGGGGGTTTAAAGTTGCAGTTTTATAACTGAGGTAAAACACCCCCCTGGCAAGACAGTGATTGAATGAATGATAAAGTTTTTCGGGCCACCCCGCCTTGGTAATCGGCCGATGTGAATAAAAATATATATATATATTTATTATAAAATTTTTTTTTAAATAAATAAATATAAACAAGAAAAAAAGGGGTGCAATAATTTCGCCAAAATCATTTGACCCTCGAAAAAATATTTTCATTTGTTTTTTTTTTAAAATTAATGTTAAGTATCTAAAATATATTTATTGTTAGGTAAATTAAAGCCTTGTTTAAAAGGTTAAAAGGGTTTTCAAAGTTTCTCTTGGTACAAAATTATAAATTTTACATTAACATAAAAAAAAAAATTTTTTTAAACGTTTTGAAAATTTTAAAAGGGTTTTTGGGATTCCTTGGTAATGGCCAGTTTTAAATTAAATATATATATATATATATATATATATATATATATATATATATATATATATATATATATATATAATATATAGAAACAAAGAAACAAGACGGGATGAGTGCTGTATATTTTAGCTTGGTAAACATCACTTAATACAGTTGCTGACATCCGTAGTTGATCAAGAATGCAGTTTATAACCATCCTATACCGTTTAGTTTTTTTGTTGTAAAATTATGGAAAGCACTTGGTTACAGGATTTAGTTCGTTTGGGTACACGAACATCATGGATACCTTATTGCTTAAAAGTGAAATTAAAGGAAACCCTAATGTCATAGACACAGAGTATATAAAAGTATATACACAGAGATACCTTCAAAATGCTGATAGAAGAATGACTCATATATAAAGGTATGAAAGTAATTTTTTACAGTTTGCTAGAACACCTAGTGATACAACCGAACGACCTGGAACTAAATTTCTCTAGACGCTGCCTTGAGAACTCAAACTGTTACTGTCCTAGTCTTTAACTTGAGAGGTCAAAGTTCTGTCCTAGTCGTTAGTTTGAAAGGTCAAACTGTTAACTGTTCTAGTCGTTACCCTTAAAAGGTCAAACTTACTTTCGTAGTTTCTAGTTTGAGGTCAAATTATTTTCTTAGTCGCTAGTTTTGAGAAAAGGCCAAACTATTGCTGCCTGCAGAAGCACTTCAAACCTAGTGATGGGTTGAACAAAGTGGGTTAACTAGTGTTGTGGTTTTAGTACTATACTCACGTGTTGACAGTGTCATAACCAGGCTTACATTGTAGCCTCGTGCATGGATGTATGCCAAGTTTTAAGTTAACCTCAGTGTGAGATGTATGTAGAGTAGTGGATTAACCTTGAGATGTTACACCAGCCCCTTCATCCACTTGAGATGTTAACCAGCCCCTTCATCCACTTGAGATGTTACACCAGCCCCTTCATCCACTTTGAGAATTTGGGGGAAACTGAAAGTATAAACTTTTTTAATGTTCATTGTAACTCAATATAACAAGAAAACAGGAATGAGAGTACTGCAGTAATCTTAGTGTCCCTTGATGAAATCAGTATGTACTGAGTAACCACATGGAGACAGAAACACAGTGTGAAAAAAAAAACTATATTTCGATCTGAGTCTGATGTCTTCTGCAGGATCTCTGTCTTGAGATATTCACTTTGAAGATCTCAGACAAGATCGAAATATAATCTCTTATTTCAAACACTGTGTTTCTGTCTCCATGTGGGTTTCTTCACTTCTACTCTCCAATTTGGGTTCCCACTACACACGCCAATGCTTTATTCCACCAAAGTCACTGACGACCTGAACCTTCCTCTTTCAGCCAAGGATTTCGTCGACATTATTGACCTGTACATTAACTTGAACTGCTTCCTGTTCTGTGACTCTATGTACAGGCAATCGTATGGGATGGCCACTGGCCCCACTCTTAGTGGTCCTGGCTAACCTGTGCACGAAACACCTGGAGGGAAGACTGAGCCTGCATATCAGTAACGTGGCTGCATTACTTGACAACATCCTTGGTATCGTGTCCAGACGACTTGACGCCAATGAACTTCTTAATAAAATCAACTCTGTGGAACTTCAAGTTCACCTTGAAGAATGAAATGAAGATTGCCTTCCTTTCTTGACGTGTTACTTTACAGGATCTAGAGGAAGCCCGCAAGGACAAGAAGAGTTATAGGATTCTTTTTGAGAGCATTTGGGATTTCTAGCCCAGTTTTACTGAAGAGAATTATAACTACGTATATACAATAAACTTTACTAGACTACAATGCCCAACATACTTTATTAAATTTTAAGAGAAAAACCGAGAGTAGCATCGTCAATACCAGATAAAAACAATCACTGACTGATTCTTAATACTTCCAGTCAGCAAATTCCAGGTCACCTCTCCAATTTTCTTGCTAAAAGTAAAACAAGCACAGCCAATATCACACCCAGCAATGTCAAGAGCTTGGTAACTAAGAGAAAGAAGTACTGGCATCTATAATATTCCAAAATTATGCATGGGGAAAACCCCAGTACGAATGCCAAAGAAAAATTTAAACAACGTATGCGTTATACATTTAAAACTTTCCCCAAACCCATCTCATGCTAAGCATCTTAAGTTCAAAGATGCCAATTTAACCATCTGGAGACACTGGCCAGCATCATGGCACTGTTCACAATCTCATTGGGGAAGACCAACAACATAAAAAAAAATTCTGTCAGATGTTTGTGTCAGCCTCATCCTGCCCTCCCGGCCTCCTGCCCTCAAACATGTAGCCCTCACCGGACCTCCTCAGCGTAGCCCCCCAAACATGTAGCCTCACCGGAACCCTCAGCTAGCCCCTCAAACATGTAGCCTCACCGGGCACTCCTCAGCCTAGCCCTCAAACATGTAGCCCTCACCGGGCACTCCCCCAGGGAGCCCCTCAAACAGTAGCCCCACCTGACACTCCTCAGCGTAGCCCCTCAAACATGTAGCCCACACTGACCCTCAGCGAGCCCTCAAACATGTAGCCCTCACCTGACACTCCTCAGCGTACCCTCAAACATGTAGCCCTCACCTGAACTCCTCAGCGTAGCCACTAAACATGTACGCACTATATATACTGTACGTACTATATATAGTGTACACTATATATACTTACTATATATATAGGGACGCACTATATATACTGTACGTACTATTATATGTAGCCCATATATACTGTACGTACATATATAGTGTATGCACTATATACTGTAGCACTATATTAGTGTACGCTCTATATATACTGTACACTATATATACTGTATGAACTTTTATACTGTATGAACTATATATACTGTATGCACTATATATACTGTATGCACAATATATACTGTATACATATATATACTGTATGCACTATATATACTTATGCACTATATATACTGTATGCACTATATATACTGTATGCACTATATATACTGTTGCACTATATATACTGTATGCACTATATATATGTATGCACTATATATACTGTATGAACTATATATACTGTATACACTATATATACTGAAATGCACTATATATACTTTATGCACAATATATACTGTATACACTATATAAAACTGTATACTATATATACTGTATACTATATATACTGTATGAACTATATATTGATGCACTATAAAACTGTATACACTATATATACTGTATGCACTATATATACTTTTAATTTTATATATACTTTTTGAACTATAAAACTGTAGCACTATATATATGTATGCACTATATATACTGTATACACTATATATACTGTATGCATATATATACTGTATACACTATATATACTGTATGAACTATATATACTGTATGCACTATATATACTTTTATGAACTATATATACTGTATGCATATAATACTGTATACACTATATATACTTTTGAACTATATATACTGTATGCACTATATATACTGTATGAACTATATATACTGTATGCTCTAGAAGATAAACAGAATGCAGATGTTATATACACAGATTTTGAAAACCTTTGACAAGTGTGACCATGGTGTAATAGCACACAAAATGAGTGATAAAGGAATAACAGGAAAAGTTGGTAGATGGATTTATAATTTCCTAACACGTAGAACACAAAGAGTAGAGTCAACAGAGTAAAGTCTGAGGCAGCTACTGTGAAAAGCTCTGTTCCACAAGGCACAGTACTTGCTCCCATCTATCCTCATCCTCATATCAGACATTGACATTGATATAAGCCACAGGGGTGTGTTTTCCCTTTTGCAGATGACACCGAATCTGTATGACAGTGTCCACCGTTGAAGACACTGCAAGACTCAAGCAGACATAAACCAAATCTTAAATGGGCTGCAGAAAACAATATGAAGTTCAATGATGAGAAATTTCAATTACTCAGATACGGAAACTGAAGAAATTAAAATCTATCGGAGTACAAAACTAATTCCAACCACAAAATTTGGGCGAAAAACTAATGTCAAAGACCTGGGAGTGATCATGTCAGAGGATCTCACCTTCAAGGACCATAACAATGTAGCAATTGCATCTGCTCGAAAAATGCAGGATGGATAATGAGAACCTTCAAAACCAGGGATGCCAAGCCCATGTTTACACTTTTCAGATCGCTTGTTCTATCTAGGCTGGAATATTGCTGCACACTAACTGCACCTTTCAAGGCGGTGAAATTGCTGACTTGAAAATGTGCAGAGGAACCTTTACGCACGCATAAGTGCGATAAACCACCTCAACTACTGGGGGAAAGCTTGAAGTTCCTAAACCTGTACCTCTAGAACGCAGGCGGGAGATGCATTATTATATACACATGGGAAAAATTCTCGAGGGCTTAGTACCAAACTTGCACACAAAAATCACTCCGACGAAAGCAAAAGACTCGGCAGGCGATGTAACATCCCCAATGAAAAGCAGGGGTGCCACTAGCACGTTGAGGGACAACACAATAAGTGTGAGGGGCCCAAGTTGTTCAACTGCCTCCCAGCATACATCGGGGAGATTCCCAAACAACCCCCTGGCTGTCTTCAAGCAGGCACTGGACAGGCACCTCAAGTCGGTACCTGATCAGCCGGGCTGGGTTCGTACGTTGGACTGCGTGCGGCCAGCAGTAACAGCCTGGTTGATCAGGCTCTGGCCCAACAAGATGCCTGGTCACAGACCGGCCGCGGGGCGTTGACCCCTGGAATTCTCCCCAGGTAGACTCCAGGTATATATAATGTACACACTATGTATACTGTATATATTCTGTCTACTTCAGCCCCTGTACTGGAGCTGAAGACACTGTTAAACAGTGATATGGTTTAACGAGTACTGTGGTATAATAGTACAGTACCAAAGTTTAATGAATATCATAATTTGATGAGTACTGTGATGTAACAAGGAAAGAACATGCTACACTGAGGCTTGAATACAAGATCACCTTACACAATGTAAACTTTTTTTATTTATTATTTAAAACAGTAGATACAATACATCTATAGTAAGCAATAAAACAATATCAATAACAAGCTGTGAAACTATTTGTCTCTACACCCTTCAACTCAAAATGAACTTTTTATGAGCACAATAATATATATGACACCCCCCCTTTTACACTTTCACAACAACCCAAACATAGTATTGAAATTTAAACTCACTCAAAAGTACATAACCACAACGTACCACACTTCAATAAATGAAACATAAAGAGAGTCTTTGTTACATTATCCCTACCCCTTCTGATGTAAACTTATTTTATGTTATATTGAAACCCCTCCAGTACAAGACCATGACACACACGTGCCGTACAAAATTTTCGTATCACGAATAAAAACATTTTTATGACTCGTCCTACACCAAAACACACTAACCCATTATAATAAATTACGTACAATATCAAATAACAAATAAAATGACATCACACATGTATGTTATTAACATATCATCCTAACCATAAAGAAACAGGAAAAACAGTATGCACATGTTAACAACCTGTACAATCCCATCCCCAATAATTAACATACCTCCACCACCCCATGATAAAAGCAACCTCCATTGTATACTTAACCTGTATACACATGTTAAAATATGAATATGAATCCATACACTTCCAATAACACAACCCAACCCATCAAGCATACATACACCCCCTCCTTGTATACAATCCTAAAACAATCATGTATTACAATAACCCCAACAAAACACACCAAATAAAAATATACCTAATAATACTAATCTCTAATTTGCATTACTAAACACAAGTTACACAAATAACCTTACACTTTAACACCACACACACTCATCAGTCCCCCTGTCCCCACCCCCGCAACCCAAACCCACCATCACAGCTACCCCCACCCCCACCACAAACTCCCCCCCCAACCATACCCAACTAATCCCCCCCCCCTTCAACCCCTATGGGCACCCTGCCCCACCCCCCCCAACCCCAAAACCC
>WNWK01059016.1:0-10298 GCA_009830355.1 Cherax destructor | reverse complement strand
AAATTTTTGAAATTGTCCCGAAATTCTCTTTAAATTTCCCGAAATTCTCTTGAAATTGTCCCGAAATTCTCTTTGAAATTGTCCCTAAATTCTCCTTGAAATTGTCCAGAATTCTCTTGAAATTGTCCCGAAATTCATCCTGAAATTGTCCCGAAATTCTCCTTGAAATTGTCTGAATTCTTCTTGAAATTTCCCGAAATTCTCCTTGAAATTGTCCTGAATTCTCCTTGAAATTTCTAAATTCTCCTGAAATTGTCTCAATGAAATTGTCCTGAAATTCTCCTTGAAATTGTCCCAGATTTCTTGAAATTGTCCTGAATTTCATTGAAATTTCCCGAAATTCTTTTGAAATTGTCCTGAAATTCTCTTGAAATTGTCTAGGAATTTCACTTGAAATTGTCCAAAATTCTCCTTGAAATTGTCCTGAATTCTTCTTGAAATTGTCCTGAAATTTCTTCAGATATTGTCCGAAATTTTCTTGAAATTGTTCCGAAATTTCATTGAAATTGTCCTGAAATTTCCTTGAAATTGTCCAAATTCTCTTGAAATTGTTTTGAAATTTCCTTGAAATTGTCCTGAATTCTCCTTGAAATTGTCCTGAATTTTTGAAATTGTCCTGAAATTCTCTTGAAATTGTCCTGAAATTCTCTTGAAATTGTCCAAATTTTGAATTGTCCTGTTCTTGAAATTGTCCAATTCTCCTTGAAATTTCGAATTCCTGAAATTTCCTGAATTCTCTGAAATTGTCCGAAATTTCCTGAAATTGTCCTAATTTTGAAATTGTACTGAATTCTCTTGAAATTGTCCTGAATTATTTTGAAATTGTCTTGAAATTCTCTTGAAATTGTCCGAAATTCTCTTCAAATTGTCCTGAATTCTCCTTGAAATTTCCTTGAAATATGAAATTGTCCGAAATTCTTGAAATTGTCCGAAATTTTCCTTGAAATTGTCCGAAATTCTTTGAAATTGTCCGAAATTTCCTGAAATTGTCAAATTTCTTTGAAATTGTTGAAATATCTCTTGAAATTTCGAATTCTCAAATTGTCCGAAATTTCTGAAATTGTCCTGAAATTTCTTGAAATTGTCGAATTCCTTGAAATTTCCAAATTTCTTGAATTGTCTGAAATTTCTGAAATTTTCCGAATTTCTTGAAATGTCCTGAAATTTCTTAAATTCCAATTCTCTTGAAATGTCCGAATTCTCCTGAAATTTTGAATTCTTATCTGAAATTGTCCGAATTCCTGAAATTCCGAATTTTTTGAAATTGTCCTGAATTCTAATTTCAAATTCTTGTGAATTTCCTTGAAATTGTCCAAATTTCCTTGAAATTGTCCCGAATTCTCCATGAAATTGTCCTGAAATTCCCTTGAAATTGTCCTGAATTCTCCTTGAAATTGTCCGAAATTTCCTTGAAATGTCCAAATTCTCTTGAAATTGTTTTGAAATTTCCTTGAAATTGTCGAATTCTCCTGAAATTGTCCGAAATTTTGAAATTGTCCGAAATTCTCTTGAAATTGTTCCTTGAAATTTTTCCCTTTGAAATTGTCCTTGAACATTCTCCTTGAAATTGTTCCTGAAATTATCCTCGAAATTGTCCCGAATTTCTTTGAAGCTAATTCTGTTTGAAATTCTCATGAAATTGTCCTGAAATTCTCCTCGAAATTGTCCGAATTATCCTTGAAATTGTCCAAAATTCTCTTGAAATTTCCGAATTCTCTTGAAATTGTCCTGAAATTCTCCTTGAAATTGTCCTGAATTCTCTTAAATTGTCCCGAAATTTCTTTGAAATTGTCCCTAAATTCTCCTTGAAATTGTACCGGAATTCTACTTGAAATTGTCCTGAAATTATCCTCGAAATTGTCCCGAAATTATCCTTGAAATTGTCCCAGAAATTCTCCTTGAAATTGTCCAGAAATACTCCATGAAATTGTCCTAAGATTCTCCTTGAAATTGTCCTCAAAATTCTCATTAAAATTATCCCGAAATTTTTGTTTGAAATTGTCCCGAAATTCTCCTTGAAATTGTCCGAATTCTCCTTGAAATTGTCCCGAAATTATCTTTGAAATTGTCCTGAAATTCTCCTTGAAATTGTCCCACGAAATTTACCATTTAAAATTTCCTGAAATTTCCTGTTGTCTGAAATTTCCTTGAAATTGTCCAAATCTTGAAATTGTCGAATCTCCATTGAAATTGTCCTGAAATTCTTCTTGAAATTGTCCTGAAATTCTCATTGAAATTTTCCGAAATTTTCATTGAAATTGCCAAATTTCCTTGAAATTCAATTCTCATTGAAATTGCGAATTCTCCTTGAAATGTCCGAATTCTCATGAAATTGTCCTGAATTTCTCCTTGAAATTGTCCTGAATTCTCCTGAAATTGTCCTGAAATTTCCTGAAATTAATCCGTAAATTCCTTGTTGAAAAGGTCCGGAATTCTCCTTGAAATTGTTACGGAATTCTCATTGAAATTGTCCCAAAATTCTCCTTGAAATTGTCTCGGAATTCTTCTTGAAATTGTCCTGGAATTCTACTTCAGATTTTCCCGAAATTTTCCTTGAAATTGTCCCGAAATTCTCTATAAAATTGTCCCGAAATTCTATTTGATATTGTCCTGAAATTCTCCTTGAAATTGTACTGAAATTCTCCTTGAAAAAAAAAAAAAAAAAAAAAAAAAAAAAAAAAAAAAAAAAAAAAAAAAAAAAAAAAAAAAAAAAAAAAAAAAAAAAAAAATTGTCCAAATTTCCTTGAAATTGTCTCGAAATTCTCTTTAAATTGTCCTGAAATTCTCCTTGAAATTGTCCTGAAATTCTCTTGAAATTGTCGAATTCTCTTGAAATTGTCCGAATTCTTTGAAATTGTCCCGAAATTCAAGTTGAAATTTTCTAGAAATTCTCATTGAAATTGACCCGAAATTATCCTTGAAATGGTCCCGAAATTCTCATTGAAATTGTCCCGGAATTCTCCTTGAAATTGTCCCGAAATTCTCCATGAAATTGTCCCGAAATTCTCCTTGAAATTGTCCCGGAATTCTCCTTGAAATTGTCCCGGAATTCTCCGTGAAATAATCCCGAAATTCTTGTTGAAAAGGTCCGGAATTCTCCTTGAAATTTTAAATTCTTATTGAAATTGTCCCAAAATTCTCCTTGAAATTGTCCGATTCTTCTGAAATTGTCCTGAATTTCTTCAATTTTCTGAAATTTTCCTTGAAATTGTCCGAATTCTCTTAAAATTGTCCCGAAATTCTCCTGAAATTGTATTCTTCTGAAATTGTCCTCGAATTCTCCTTGAAATTTCCCGAATTCTCCTTGAAATTGTCCCAAAATTCTCCTTAAAATTGTCCTGAAATTCTCCTTGAAATTGTACCGGAATTCTCCTTGAAATTGTCCCGAATTTCATCTTGAAATTATCCCAATTTTGTCCTTGACATTGTCCCGAAATTCTCCTTGAAATTATCCCAATTTTGTCCTTGACATTGTCCCGAAATTCTCCTTGAAATTGTCCCAATATTCTCCATGAAATTTTCTTGAAATTCAATATGAAATTGTCCCGAAATTGATATTGTCCCGAAATTTTCCTTGAAATTTTCCCGAAATTCTCATTGAAATTGTCCCGAAATTATCCTTGAAATTGTACCAACATTCTCCTTGAAATTGTTCTGAAATTATCCTTGAAATTGTTCCGAGATTTTCCTTGAAATTGTCTTGAAATTTTCAATGAAATTGTCCCGAGATTCTCCCTGAAATTGTCCCGAAATTATCCTCGAAATTGTCCCAAAATTCTCCTTGAAATTATACCGGAATTCTCCTTGAAAAATTCCTGAAATTCTCCTTGAAATTGTACCGGAATTATCCTCGAAATTATCCCGAAATTATCCTTGAAATTGTCCCGAAATTCTCTTTGAAATTGTCCAGAAATACTCCATAAAATTGTCCTAAGATTCTCCTTGAAATTGTCCTCAAAATTCTCATTAAAATTATCCTGAAATTTTTGTTTGAAATTGTCCCGAGATTCTCCTTGAAATTGTCTCTAAATTCTCCTTGAAATTGTCTCTAAATTCTCCTTGAAATTGTCTCGAAATTCTCCTTTAAATTGTCCCGAAATTCTCCTTGAAATTGTCCCAAAATTCTCCTTGAAATTGTACCGGAATTCTTCTTGAAATTGTCCAGAAATTATCTTTGAAATTGTCCCGAAATTCTCCTTGAAAATTTCTAGAAATTCTCATTGAAATTGTCCCGAAATTATCCTTGAAATTGTCCCGAATTTCTCCATGAAATTGTCCCGAATTTCTCCTTGAAATTGTCCCGGAATTCTCCATGAAATAGTCCCGAAATTTTTGTTGAAAAGGTCCGGGAATTCTCCCTTAAATTGTTACGGAATTCTCATTGAAATTGTCCCAAAATTCTCCTTGAAATTGTCCAATTTTATTGAAATTGTCCTGAAATTTCCTTAAAGATTTTCCTGAAATTCTTCCTTGAAATTGTCCTGAAATTTTCCTGAAATTGTCCTGAAATTCTCTTGAAATTGTCCTGAAATTCTCCTTGAAATTGTACTGAAATTCTCTTGAAATTTTCCCGAAATTTCATTGAAATTGTCCGAAATTATCCGAAAATGTACCAACATTTCCTTGAAATTGTTCGGGAAATTATCCTTGAAATTGTTCCCAGATTTTCCTTGAAAGTTTCTTGTTTTAAGAAATTGTCCGACATTCTCCTGAAATTGTCCAAATTATCCCCCGAAATTGTCCCAAAATTCTCCTTGAAAATTTAGTTCTCCTTAAAAAATTGAAATTTCCTTGTACTGAATTATCCTCGAAATTATCCGAAATTATCCTTGAAATTGTCCTATCTCCTTTGAAATTGTCCAGAAATACTCAAAAATTGTCCTAAATTCTCCTTGAAATTTTCCTCAAAATTCTCATTAAAATTATCTCGAAATTTTTGTTTGAAATTGTCCGTAGATTTCCTTGAAATTGCCCAAAACCTCCTTTTGAAATTGCCAAATTCCCCCCTTGAAATTGTCTCGAAATTTCCTTTAAATTGTCCCGAAATTTCCTTGAAATTGCCCCAAAAAATTCTCCGAAATTGTACCGGAATTTTCTTGAAATTGTCCAGAAATTATCTTTGAAATTGTCCTGAAATTCCCCTTTTAAAATTTTTTTTAGAAATTCTCATATAAATTGTCCCGAAATTATCCTGAAATTGTCCTGAATTTCTCCATGAAATTGTCCCGAATTCTCCTTGAAATTGTCCGAATTTCCATGAAATAGTCCCGAAATTTTTGTTGAAAAGGTCCGGGAATTTCCTCTTAAATTGTTAAATTCTCATTGAAATTGTCCAAATTCCTCTTGAAATTGTCTCGAATTTTCTTGAAATTGTCCTGGAATTCTTCTGAAATTGTCCTGAAATTCACTTTGAAATTGTCCGAAATTCTCCTGAAATTGTCCTGAATTTCCTTGAAATTGTCCTGAAATTCTCCTTGAAATTGTACCTGTAATTCTCCTCGAAATTTTCCCTGAAATATTCCTTTTGAAATTGTCCTGAATCCTTTTAAAATTGTCCCAAAATTCTCCTTGAAATTGTCCCGAATTCTTTGAAATTGTCCCGGAGTTCTCCTTGAAACTGTCCTGAAAGTTTTGAAATTGTCCTGAAATTCTCATTTAAATTTTTCCTAAAATTTCCGAAATTGTCTCGAAATTTTCCCTTGAAATTGCTAAAATTTCCTTGATATTGTCCCAAAATTTCCTTGAAATTGTACTGAAATTCTTTGAAATTGTCCCAAAATTCTCCTTGAAATTGTCCGGGAAAATTTCCCCTTCAAATTGTCCCGGAGTTCGTTTTGAAATTGTCCTAATTTCATTTTGAATTTGTCCCTTGAAATTTCCCCTCAAAATGTCCTCAAAATTCTCCTTAAATGTCCCAACCTCCTAGAATTTGCCCAAAATTTCCAAAATTTCCAAATTTTCCCTTCTAAAATTTTCCCCAATTCTTTAAATTGCCCCGGGAATTCTCCTTGAAATTGTTCCAAAATTTTCAAAATTGTCCTGAAATTTCCTTGAATTTCCGGAATTCTCCTTGAAATTGTCCTGAGTTTCTTTCTTGAAATTTCCAATATTGTCCTTGAAATTGTCCGAAATTCCCTTTGAAATTGTTCCTAAACCCCTTGAAATTGTCCTGAAATTTCCTTTAAATTGTACCTAAACCGAAATTTTCCCGAAATTATCCATGAAATTGTCCCGAAAATTCTTTAAATTGTCCAGAAATTCTCATGAAAATTGCCGAAATTTTTTATTTGAAATTGTCCCGGAATTCTTCCTTCAAGTTGCCCCCAAATTTCCGAAATTGTTCGAAATTTTCCTTGAAATTCCCCCCGGAATTCCCCTTAAATTGTCCCTGAATTTCCTTGAAATTGTCCCGGATGCTCACTGAAATTATCCTTAAAATTCTCCTTGAAATTCCCCTGGAATTCTTCATGAAATTGTCCCGAAATTTCCTTGAAATTCCCCCAATTTTTTAAAATTCCCCTTGATTTTTTTTGAAATTCCCCTAAAATTTTTTTTTTGAAATTGTCCTGAAATTTCATTTAAATTGCCCCTTTTTTTTTTAAAATTTTTTAAATTCTTTGAAATTGTCTCGAATTCCCTTTTGATATTGTCCGGAAAATTGTTTTAAATTTTTTGTCCCAAATTTTTTTTAAAATTGCCCGGGGAATTTCTCTAAATTTTTAAAGGGACTCTTGAAATTTTCCCGAATTTCCTTGAAATTTCTAAATTTTTTTCTTAAAATTTCCCCCGGGGTTTTTTTTCCAGATTTTCCTGAAATTGTTTTGAAATTGTCCTCGAAATTCCCTTTAAATTTCCCCCAAAAATTTTTCCCTTGAAATTGCCCAAATTGTCCTTAAATTTTCCCCTCGAATTCCCCCCTTGATATTGTCCTAAAATTGTCATAAATTTTGGGGCCCCAAAATTTCCCCCCTTTTAAAATTTCCCCCCGGAATTTTTTCTGAAATTGCCCCGGAATTTCCCCTTTTTTTTTTTTCCAATTTCCTTTTGAAATTGCCCAAAAATTTTCCTTCTTAAAATTTTCCCCTTCCCTTGAAATTGTCCTAATTCTTCTTGAAATTGCCCGGGGAATTCTCCAAAATTTCCCCGAAACCCCCCCCAAATTTGGGGTCCTGAAATTTCAAAATTGTCCTGAAATTTTAAAATTGTCCTAAATTTCCCCTTGAAATTGTACTGAAATTCCCTTAAAAATTCCCCCAAAATGTTTAAAATTATCCTGAATTCATCAAAAAAATTGTCCAGCCCTTGAAATTGTCCCAAATTCCCTTTTGAAATTCTCCCAAATTTTCCCTTTAAAAAGGTTTCCGAAAATCGTTTTAATTTTTTTCCCAAAAATTTCCCAAAATTTTTTCTAAAATTTCCTTTTGAAATTGTTTCAAAATTTTAAAATTCCCCAAAATTCCCTAGAATTTGTCCCCAAATTTTTTCCCTTGAAATTGTCCCAAATTTTCCCCGAAATTCCCCCAATTTCCCCGAAATTTTCCCTCAATTTCCTTTTAAAATTTCCCCTCCTTTAAAATTGTCCTAAATTTCCTTTGAAATTGTCCGGGGAATTCCCTTTTTTAAATTTTTCAATTTTTATTTTAAATTTTCCCCTAATTTTTTGAATTTCCAAATTTTTTCCTTTTTGAAATTACCAAAAGGGTTTTACCCCCCCCCAAATTTCCCCTTAAATTTGGGGTTCCAGAAATTATTTTTGAAATTGTCCAAAATTTTTCCTTGAGATTGCCCGACATTCTTTTTTGGAAATTCCCCCAAAATTTTTTTCCTTAAATTTTGTCCAATTTTCCCCATAAAATTTTTTTTTAAAAAAATAAATTTTTGTCAAAAAATTAAATCTTGATTTCCCCCCAAAATTTTTCCTTTAAAAATTTTCCCCAAATTTTCTTGAAATTCCCCGAAAATCTTGAAATTGTACCAAATTTCCCCTTGAAATTGTTTTGAAAATTTTTAAATTTTGTTCCAGTTTTCCCCTTAAAATTGCCCTTAAATTTTTTTCAATAAATTTTCCCGATTTTTCCCATAAATTTTGCCTTTTTGAAAATCCCGAAATTGCCAAAATTTTTTCCTTAAATTTTAAAATTAATTTTCCTTAAATTTTTCCCAAAAATTTCCTTTTAAATTTTGCCCCGAATTCTTTCAAAGCCCAAAATTTTTCCCCCCAAAGTCCCGAAATTCCCCTTAAAAATTCCCCCAAATTTTCCCCTTAAAAATTGTACTAAAATTTACTGAAATTGTCGCGAAATTCCCCTCAAATTTTATTAAATTTTTTCCCCGGTTCCCCTAAATTTTCCCCTTGAAAATTCCAGAAATCCCCCAAAAAAATTTCCCCAAGATTTTTGAAATTGTCCAAAAAAATTTTAAAAATTATCCTAAATTTTTTTGTTTAAATTTTGCCCGAGATTCTCCCTTAAAAAATTGCTCCAAATTTCCCTTAAAAATTCCCCCCAAATTTCCCTTGAAATTGCCCCCAAATTTTCCCCCTTTTAAATTGTCCTGAAATTTCCCTTGAAATTGCCCAAAATTTCCCAAAAATTTTGGGGAATTTTTTTTAAAATTCCCCAAAATTTTTTTTGAAATTTTTGTCCTTCCGTTTTTAGAAATTTCATTAAAATTTTTTCCAATTCCCCTTTTGGGGAAATTTTGCCCGAAATTCTCATTGAAATTTTCCCTAATTTTTCCTTAAATTTTCCCCTAATTTCCATGAAATTGTCTCCCCTTCCCCAAAAAAAGCCTTTTAAATTTTTTGTTTCCAATTTGGAAATACCCCCAAAATTTTTGAAAAACCCCGGGGAACCCAATTTAAATTGTTGGGGAATTCTCATTGAAATTCCCCCCAAAATTTTCCCTTTAAAAATTGCCCCAATTTTTTTCGTAAATTTGGGGCCCAAAATTTTCTTTTTGAAATTTTTCCCAAAAATTTCCTTAAATTTGGGGTCCCAAATTTCCTTTAAATTGTACCAATTTCCCAAAATTTTCCCGAAATTTCCCTTTAAAAATTGTCCCAAAATTTCTTTTTGCCCCAAAAAATTTTCCCTTAAATTTGGGGTCCTAAATTTTTAAATTTTGTTTTTGAATTTCCGAAATTACCCCAAAAATTTTCCCTTTAAAAAAGGTTCCAATTTTTTTTTTTAAAATTTCCAAAAATTCCCTTTTAAATTTTGTCACGGAATTTTTGAAATTGTCCTGGAGTTCCCTTTTAAAATTTTGTCCTAAAATTTTTTTTTAAATTGTCCAAATTCTTATTTAAATTGTCTAAAATTTTCCCCTTAAAAATTGTCTCAAATTTCCTTAAAATTGTAAAAAATTTCCTGATATTCCCCCGGAAATGTCATAGAATTTCCCCCAAAATTCCCCATAGTTCCCCCAATTTTTTGAAAAAAAAGGACTTTTTTAAAATTTTTCCCCAAATTTCCCCTTTAAACCCCCCCAATTTTCCCCCAATTTTCCGAAATTTTCCTTTAAAAATTGCCCCAAAAATTTCCCCCTTAAATTTTTACTAAATTTTCCCCCTTAAATTTTTGTCCCAAAATTCTTTGAAATTGCCCTGATATTTTCAAAAATTTTCCCCCAAATTTTTCCTTGAAATTGTTTTTCCTTTGAAATTGAAAGGGGAAAACAATGAAATTAAGGGAATTTTTAATGTTTTCTTTCCCCGGGATTTTTTAAACCCCGTTAAAAGGGGATAATGGACAGGGGGGTTATATATACCCAAAGTGGGGGGGAAAAAATAGTAGTAGTAGGTAAGAGTAATAAATAAGGTAGAAAAAATTCCATGCAATATAAAAGGGGGAAAAAACAAATACGGGTATAAAAATAGGTTACACAAAATTTTTGTGGGGTTTGGGGAAAAGAAGGCCTGTGGAGGTTCCACATCTACGGGGGTTTTCTTTAAATTTTAGCAGGAGACCCCATGTGATCGGGGGGTTTAAAATGTTTTCGGGGGGATTTCCCACTTCAGAGAGGTTTTAAGTTTTGTTTTGTTTAATTTTTTTTAAAACAGAAAGTGCTGATTCAAGGCATTTTGCCCCAATGGTTTTGATTAAAAAGGGGTCTTTGAATTTCATGAGATGATTTTGGGGAATTTTTCGGTTTGGGGCATGCAGGCGTTTTTCAGGTTATTTTTTTCTGCATGCTTAAAAGTGCTTGATGCGTGTTTCGAGGTTTGCTGTTTCCCACATTTTTTGTCGCAGCCTCCACAGGGTAGGGGAGTTTTCGGCGTTGATTTTTCAGGGTTTTGG
>WNWK01059015.1:0-10299 GCA_009830355.1 Cherax destructor | reverse complement strand
AATAAATTATGGTTAAACAAGGAAACTCCACTTTACTGAATTATTCATTGTTTTTCCTCACTGCCATGTTAAGTTTGTCTCACTAATACGAGTTCACTCATCATGTATATCTGGTAATACTCAGACAATACGCAGTAACTCATCAACATTGATCGTTGCAAATCAGTAATGTGACACCTCAGTTAACTATATTGAATTCATTAATAAAAAGTTTTTAAAATTATCCAATACCTCCATATTAGTCTTTATTGATACAGTTACAAACAATGTAATGATGCAAAGCAAATTACATCCATGGAAAGATGATTTACAGCCGACGATGTGTACGGTCGTGACCTATGTATGTATGTATGTAAGTCGTGTATATTCTCCTCACCCTCTCTTTCTCCATTAATAACGTATGTATTATAGCTTCAGCTTCATATATATATATATATATATATATATATATATATATATATATAATATATATATATATATATATATATATATATATATATATATATATATATATATATATATATATATATATATATATATATATATATATATATACTTACATATATTGTGTGGATGGCTTTACCAAAATTAATGATTAACTAGACAAAAATGGCTCTTGCAAGTAAATTTTAATGTTGGATGTGTTGGGGAAACTCCATTAAGGTTTTTTTCCACTGCATTAAAAAGTTGCGATCATGATTCAAGAAAAATGTCTATTTTGTCCTATTTGTACGGTTGCATATAAACAAGCAGTTAAGAATGAAAGCAAGCATGACATCACATGTGAAAGGGTTGGCATGCTGGAAGAAAACTAAATAATTTACATCAACTTTGTAATTCAGACTTTAGACTAAATGAAATGGGGGAAAAATCTGTAGATGAAGCATTCAATCGTTTTTTTAGGCAGTAAAGAGTGGATCGAAACTCGTGTAGGCTTCAGCTGAACCGAATTACACCTAAAGGGACTTTACACAACACCTCAGAGAGAATCGGACACCTTAATGGTATATAAGTGTATTACAAGGAAAAATGGCAAAATCCTCTTACAGTAACAAAGACTGAATTTTTGTCTTCTGTGGCAAAAATTAATGATATATGGGAGGAGATAACAAGAAAAGTACAAACATTTCAAAGCAGAACAGGTCAGAGACAAAGCCAGTATTACAAAAAATCATGGTAACGGAAGATGACCTGTCACCACAGATTGTTATTATAAAAAAACAAAGACTTAGGTCATATGCATGTGTAGCGCTCAACCTCAACGGGGTCAAAGATGGTTAAATGACCTCCATTTAAGTTCAGCGGGAAGTGTTAAGTTGAGACGAATTTGGCTAGACTGAAAGACTTAGTAATGAAGAGTGCTTCTGTATACTGACAGAATAGAGAGTGCTTCTGTATACTGACAGAATAGAGAGTGCTTCTGTATACTGACAGAATGAGTCTTCTGTATACTGACATAATGAGTCTTCTGTATACTGACAGAATGAGTCTTCTGTATACTGACAGAATGAGTCTTCTGTATACTGACAGAATGAGTCTTCTGTATACTGACAGAATGAGTCTTCTGTATACTGACAGAATGAGTCTTCTGTATACTGACAGAATGAGTCTTCTGTATACTGACAGAATGAGTCTTCTGTATACTGACAGAATGAGTCTTCTGTATACTGACAGAATGAGTCTTCTGTATACTGACAGAATGAGTCTTCTGTATACTGACAGAATGAGTCTTCTGTATACTGACAGAATGAGTCTTCTGTATACTGACAGAATGAGTCTTCTGTATACTGACAGAATGAGTCTTCTGTATACTGACAGAATGAGTCTTCTGTATACTGACAGAATGAGTCTTCTGTATACTGACAGAATGAGTCTTCTGTATACTGACAGAATGAGTCTTCTGTATACTGACAGAATGAGTCTTATGTATACTGATAGAATGAGTCTTCTGTATACTGACAGAATGAGTCTTCTGTATACTGACAGAATGAGTCTTCTGTATACTGACAGAATGAGTCTTCTGTATACTGACAGAATGAGTCTTCTGTATACTGACAGAATGAATCTTCTGCATACTGACAGAATGAGTCTTCTGCATACTGACAGAATGAGTCTTCTGTATACTGACAGAATGAGTCTTCTGTATACTGACAGAATGAGTCTTCTGTATACTGACAGAATGAGTCTTCTGTATACTGACAGAATGAGTCTTCTGTATACTTACAGAATGAGTCTTCTGTATACTGACAGAATGAGTCTTATGTATACTGACAGAATGAGTCTTCTGTATACTGACAGAATGAGTCTTCTGTATACTGACAGAATGAGTCTTCTGTATACTGACAGAATGAGTCTTCTGTATACTGACAGAATGAGTCTTCTGTATACTGACAGAATGAGTCTTCTGTATACTGACAGAATGAGTCTTCTGTATACTGACAGAATGAGTCTTCTGTATACTGACAGAATGAGTCTTCTGTATACTGACAGAATGAGTCTTCTGTATACTGACAGAATGAGTCTTCTGTATACTGACAGAATGAGTCTTCTGTATACTGACAGAATGAGTCTTCTGTATACTGACAGAATGAGTCTTCTGTATACTGACAGAATGAGTCTTCTGTATACTGACAGAATGAGTCTTCTGTATACTGACAGAATGAGTCTTCTGTATACTGACAGAATGAGTCTTCTGTATACTGACAGAATGAGTCTTCTGTATACTGACAGAATGAGTCTTCTGTATACTTACAGAATGAGTCTTCTGTATACTGACAGAATGAGTCTTCTGTATACTGACAGAATGAGTCTTCTGTATACTTACAGAATGAGTCTTCTGTATACTGACAGAATGAGTCTTCTGTATACTGACAGAATGAGTCTTCTGTATACTGACAGAATGAGTCTTCTGTATACTGACAGAATGAGTCTTCTGTATACTGACAGAATGAGTCTTCTGTATACTGACAGAATGGAGAGTGCTTCTGTATACTACATAAAAAAGAGCCCGAGGTAAAGAGGTATATAGCTCTACGTCGAAATTTGCTGATACAAAAATGATAAAATTCTAGGTATGGAGTTCTACCCTGGGCAGTGTAGACACCACATCTCATTCATACCAACCTTGGTCATGCACTTTTTTTTTTTTTTGGGGGGAAGGGGTGAAATATGGTAATGTGTTTCCTGTGCTGCCATCTATAGAAGATGTAGGGAATGTATGTTGTGACGTCATCAAGTTGCTGTGGAGGAATGTTGTGGTGATGTCGGGGAACTCATGACGTCATACGTGACCAGTGACAACTGAATATGGTGACGTCAATAATTATACTAGAGCTCGGATATGACGTCATAAAATTTACAGGATTGGTGTGAGTGAGAAGAGTTATGACACGGTTGTGATGTCAGGTAGTGAGGACTGAAGTCATGTACCAGCAGATCCGAGAATAAATGAGGGTAGTCTGCGTTTGAGGGAATCTGAAGGTACGACATAAGAACCGTATGGGTTGGAATGAAACTTGTTAAGAGTGAGGCGAGTCTCCACGACCTGGGTTCTGTCGATGTAACTTCGAGGAAATATGGTTAGAAAAAGGGAGGGAGGTGTATACATGCAGGTTCCTATTATCACCAATTTCACAAAAAGGCATTTATCTTTGTACTAGATATTCAAATAGGTAATGTATAACTACAAAGTTCAATGGAATTACTCAGGAAACTAACAACTAATACAAACACACGCAACATGAAGCTATCATAGACCACATGAGATCATCGCAGGCAGATATTCTCAGATATTTTTTTATTTACACGTTGCATACCTGTTGCTGTATATAAAGGTCATCGCCCCCGCGACCCGGTCCTAGGCCAAATTTCTTGATTGATGGACTGATCAATCATACTGATGGTGCTAGCAGCGGGCAGTCACAACTTTACACTGCATATTTATGGGCGATATAATATTTGAGGCACAAAAGAATTTGCCAGGTCCTACTCAATTATTGGATAAGTCTGTGTTGGCAACATAGAAACATTTGTATTATTATGTGTATAGGAAGCGGTTAGCTCGTGTGGACCATTCGGCGCAGAGAGGGATGAAGGCTTGATATTCCATTTATAAACAGAGTACAAAAATGCTGCTCCCGCAGCCAGCGCTCCCAGGTTTAACATTATACGAATTTGTCAAATTCTTTTAGCATTACTCAATACTTGTGCAGCATCAGATTGCCACACCTAGTAAACAAACCCTTCACGCGTCACTTGACACCTTTCTTCATCTTCATTCACCATTCATCCTCTCGAAATCTGGGATTAATAAATCTGTTTTATTTATGAGCTTTAATTGTGGGTTTGCAGACGACTCTGCAGCTAACATGTAATGTACACTCTTATTGACAGGAAGAGAAACAACTCACACACTTATCACGACACAGTGATAAGACTATCACAGAAAATGCAGTTGCAAAGTATCAAAAAGGAACCCTTTTTCCCTTTGTAAGAAGAATTTTATAGAAGGAAAAATGCTCCTACTAATTAGGTAAAAAGAAAAAGGAGATTTGGTCAACAAGATCATAAATTTCCTCGTGAGGACCACACTAGGTCGACTTAAAGCCAACGAAGATATGTTATGTGTAAATCTCTCGCTCATATGGTATACGAACTTTCGTCATATAGGGAAAACCACCTGACAGGGATTAGTGTTAAATGAAAATTTATTCAGTGGCACTGTTGGCCCTATGTCGTGTTTTGTTACAGAGGATGGTGTCAGCTAACACAGGTTCCACTGTGATAGCCGGTGTGTGGTTGGCTGACCATGGCAAGGCGACCGCTGGCATACCAAACTCATTTGTTTGCGTGACATCATTTTTTATACGAATTCTGAACTTTACGACAAGACTGCGAGCTGACGTGATGTATTGTGTTCTATCCCAGGAGAATCAGATGTGGTGACAAATGAGGAACTGAGGGTACTGACTGAGGAACTGTTTGCTGCCGAGGTGAATGCTGTGGGTGACCAGCTAACTATAGACCTCCAGGGTAAAGGCACCTCAGGCGATCTAGCTTCTGGGCCGTGAGTTGCAATATTGTCTTGTTCTTCACGCATTAGAGTGGCAGAGCATCTCGAATGAGAGTAGATATACTTAATCAAAGAAATTTTACAATTGCGACCCTTGCGTAATCAATATTCCATTTTATTGTGGCAACGTTTCGCTGTCCAGGAGTTTTGTGAAGCCACGGCTTGACAAAACTCCTGGAGAGCGAAACGTTGCCACAATAGAATGTCGCATTAGTTACTCATGTGTCCTTTTACCTAACAGTTCATTGTAGTGTATAGTTTACAACTGTGACTCCTGGTGTTTGCTTTGTTTGTCATTATCTGTATGTTTGCTACTATTCGTTGGGCTAAAATAATTTAATGTGTTAAACTGTCTTGCAGACTTTGGTACATTTATCTTTTTTCTTCGAAGAATAAAAAAAAATATTTCCCCAGGTTTAGGTAAATTTTCTTTCGCAAATTTGTATCGTTACCTTTGCTAGTGATGTAATTTTTATTTAAAAAAAATCCTTTGGGAAAAGGAGAACTACAACCTGAGCTAAAATTGGCCTCTGTATACTCACCTGTCTGTGGTTGTAAGTGTCGAGTTTTGGCTCTCATGTGCACAGGTGTACACGATTTTGTTTACATATTTCCGTGTACAGCATTCGGATCCGAAATATTGAATTTTTTATTCATCAACAGATTGTTTACGTCTGTGCCTGAGTCAGCCTTGAGCGGCCCCACCATCAGCCTCCTTCGGCAAGTACAAGACAACTACATCCCCAAGGTGACCATCGCAGAGGAGCAGGACGCTGCTGAGATCGCAGAGAAGGACGCTCTCCTGGACGCTATGATGAATACACAAGTCATGAAACTTGCTGAGAGTTTCCTCCTAGACAAGGGTAAGTTCATCACATCAACTCTCCCTCTTTTTGATGGCCATTTTGCTTCTCAGATGAAATGGGCAAGTTTCTTCTGTCACGAGTCTTAGTCATATAAGACTGTTGGGCTTTTGATCCAGGCTTTTCGCCTGTGTGCCTGTTCACCTTGTATTAAATTAACTAACACTTGATGTGGTATATGTTTCTAAACGAAACTTAAGAAAATATAGCACTTTTTTGTGTGGTAAGATGGGATAGGTGGTGGCACTCCTCTTCCTCTCCTAAAATTACTATGTTTAAAAGAATGTTTCTCGCCTAGTTCTGAAAGTGGTATAGATATAGGGAAATAACGCATGTTTTATTCCATATTTGTCAGTATTTTATACCATGTCTCACTCTGGTATAAGTGCAGTGTTAGATTAACTAGTATAAGCAGCTATTGTCACAGGTATTTCCTAAGCAATTATCATATGGAAAAAGTTTGCTTTAGATATAATAGTTTAGAAATTAAATATTTTGATTTCGATAAATCTGAGTAGCGTTATATTACGTACAGTATATGGTCAGTACAAAAGTGTGGAATGGAATTCATGTTTCAAATATTGTTGAAATTTTGCATTGTCTGGGTATTCAGTTGTTAAACTTTTAAAGTAATGAAGCAAAGAGAATTATTTGTTACTGATGATAATACCGAGTAAGGAAAATAAGGAATAAGATGTTGATGCTACGTTGTTTGTTTGATTTAAAGCCTATCGACTGCACGAGGGTTATTAAGGCTGCATATTATATGTTCTCCACCAATAAAGAATACTCGCTGAAGTGGATATAAAGTATACTCTCAGTATACATAAACCGAGAGGCAAACACCTCATTCTAATGTTTGCTCGCCATTTTGCAGGTCTCCTGACGGGGAGTTTGAGAGACAAACTGGATGAGATCTGGTTCACCCTCTACACTAAGTCTGCGGGACCAGTCGGCTCCTCAGGGTTCGAATACTCCTTTGTTGGAGAGCTTCAAAACGGACAAGTCATCGGCTTCCACAACTGGGTGAATTTCTATAAAGAAGAAAAAGAAGGCAATCGGTACCAAGGTCAGTATTGCATCTAACATGGTAGTTTTATCCTAAAATATTCTTGAATTTACGTTTGTATTATTATTTCTCCTGCTTAATATTACGTGAACGGACACATTTAGATTCAAAATGCCAGTAAGACTAGTCTAAGTTTTGTAAGTTCTGTAATTTAAATTATAAAACCTAAGTTAACATTAATACAATATACAAAACTGTATAATTACTATCCTCAGGTACAGCTTATAGGAGATCATTTCGAGTGGATGTCCGAGCCCAGGAAGCTGGGTTCAATGTTCATAGGTACGTCACCAGAGCTCGAAATGGCCACCTACACCGTGTGTTTCCTGGCGCGGCCTGACTCCCTTTGTCCTGTTCAGATGAACGGTCAGCAGTTCCACGTCCAGACCAGGACACTCAAATCCTTCGACAAACTTCTTGTCGGGAAGGCCTACCCGGAAGTTTAATATTTGTGAAATTATTATTATTATTATTATTATTATCAAAAGAAGGACGAATATTTGTGAAAGAAACTAAAACTAAAAATTAAATTTACTAAGATTTACATAAAATATACAAAAAAAATACATCTTATTATATCTTAGTAATATCCTTCAAGTCACAAACTGCTGCGGTAGATTTATAGATTTATTCATATAAATGAAAACTTATATGGATTGGAGCAGTGGTCCCCAACCTTCCTTCATATGGTAGGCCTGGTCAAGGACAGGGCCGAAGGGGCGTGGACCCCAGAAACACCCTCCAGGTAGACTCGAGGTAGATACGTGGGCCACATTAGATGGTCAGTTGTGTGATGAGGATTGCATCTCGACGCGGGATAAATTAAAAATAGTAACTAACATAACTTACATATTAATAACACTAATAAATTCTTAAACCTGAAAGAACGAATCAAAATAAGGTTAACACGGTTCATTTTCGTATTCATATTTTATTATACTAAAAGAATGATGAGATCCAGTATTAAAAAAAGCTAAATCATATTTTAAAATAAGTAAAAATCTCAAATATGCGTAATTTCAAAATTAAAATCTATGCCCCCTTATAAAAAATAAAATAGATCAGTGTCTCCACTGTCGTTGTTCTAATAATAATATTTCTTCGGATTTTTAATCCCGGAAGGTTAGCCACCCAGGATAACCCAAGAAAGTCAGTGCGTCATCGAGAACAGTCTGTCTTATTTCCATTGGGGTCCTTAATCTTGTCCCCCAGGATGCGACCCACACCTGTCGACTAACAACCCAGGTATCTATTTGCTGCTAGGTGAACATGACAACAGGTGTAAGGAAACACGACGAAATGTTTCCACCCGCCGGGAATCGAACCCGGGCCCTCCGTGTGTGAAACAAGAGCTCTAGCCACCAGACCACCGGGCCCTAGTTCTAAAGAGAAAATTTGATGCCTTATTAATCAGTACTAGGCCGCTGTTCTCCCAGGTCATCAACACAGATAAACTTACATTCCCGACACAAGCAACCTTGTCAAGGCACATTTCCTGTTTCACTTCACAAACTTAAAATTTGTAAATGGTCTTCCGTTTTCTGCAATATATTTAGCTATGTGATAGCTAGCCCATACTAAAAACTTTTCACCACTACGCTTTTTTTTTTTTTTTTACGGTCGATACATAGATTTTGTGGGTGAACTGATCTGGTTATCTTTGTGTTGGAGAGACCCTTGGGACAGAGTACTGGTGTACATTTTTTCTTTTCTTTTTTACTTAAAAAAGGGGTAGGCTCCATCAGGCCCCTTCCAGTGTTGAGACGGAGTCTTGGGCAGGCAGAAAAGTGTATTTACACTGTTCAATTAAATAAATACATAGGATTCTTTCATAACTTCTGCAACCTAGTTTCTACATCTCAATGATAACCACGACAAGAACGTGACAGCTCTTAAGGGTACATACACAAATGCTCATCTTATTTGAAGGCTCGAGATAGGCTGGGCGGAAGCTGCTGATATCTGGTGTCAGGACTTGCGACTTATTGACCGAAGCATCGGTGAAATGGGGAAGGAAGAAGGAAGGGAAAGGATGGAAATACTGGAAAAGGATGGGATGGTGGAGGAGAGGAGGATAGGAAAGATCAGTGGCCCAACCACTGTGGAGCAAGTGGTACTGATGTACTGCAGGCGTTGATGGAGAGGAATAAGGGACAGTGGTGTATGTCTCCCAAGAAGGGGCGATGAGGCGGCGTCAGTAGGCAGGAATGGTCGATAAGGCAGTACACTGCACAGTGATGTGTTGGCGAGATTACTGAAATGTTCCGTTTTCGAGTGAGTTGAACTTCGTCCTTGTGGTGTGATACATTTTCAGTGGAGGTCTGAACTTAGGATGAGCAGGGTCGCGGATAACGTCATCGATGGTGGTGAGTGGTGTGGAAGTACAGAGGAACTTGGCAGTTCCTTCTTGGAGATGTTGGGTAAGTTCTTGAGGCATCATTGTGTCGTCAAACTGTCGAGTGGTCCAGAACCTGACACCATGCAAGGAGCATGGTGATTCCATCATAGTAGAGGTGGTGGAAGGCGAAGTCGTTGATTGGTTCGTGGCAGTAGCAGTTGGAGGCTTCTCACTGGTAAGAAGTGGCTGTATCTCGACTGGCAGGGAGGCAGCTGATTGGTTCTCGGCATTGGTGGTGGTGCTAGGTGATGGTGAACTCTCATTGTTGGAGACTGTAGTAGAGCAAGTGTCGTCTTCAATCAGCAATTCTTGCAAGTCATCTGGTGCAGCAAAGCTGACGACTTTTTGAATGATCTTTAAAATCTCAGCTGAAGGAGAACTAGCTGGGAAATTGAATGATGGCATATAGTTGAGGGCAAGAAGTTTGTTTATAGATGTGTTGAAGGATCCTGGTTGAGCTGCATTTTGCATGTGAGCAAACATCATGCAATAATAAATTTTCGTGGAGATATCCTCAGGTAGATGAGAGGTGGGGTTTGGGATATTGGCAGTTTGGAGGGACATCTAAACTGTCATATCTGAGCGCCTCTGCATTATTATTACAATCAATAGAAGAGCTAAACCACAGGGGTCATACAGCGCAGCAGGTGATACAGGGAGAATGGATTATAAGGGGGAGATGGATTAGTAGGGTATGGAGTGCAGCAGGACAGTAGATAGTGCAGGGATAGAGGGTAGCAAGAGATCAAGGTAGAAGGGACTGAGGGAGGTGCTAGAGGTATAATCTTACGAGTTTGTGTAGTAAGTCAGTTTCTGTCAAAAAGTCAATGAGAGAGTCAGGATTAAAGGAGGGTCCATCAGCAAGAAGGGAAGGTAAAGAAAGGGCCGCAGAGCGAAG
>WNWK01059014.1:0-10299 GCA_009830355.1 Cherax destructor | reverse complement strand
TAGCAACAGAAACCAATATGTGTACACAAATGGAGCTAGCTCCACCACGCAAACTATTACCGTAGGTGTCCCACAGGGAAGTGTTCTTGGCCCACTACTCTTTCTCATTTACATTAACGACCTACCAAATGCATCTCAACTACTCAAACCCATACTTTATGCAGATGACACTACATACGTTATCTCTCACCCAAGCCCAGACACACTAGCCAACACTGCAAATACTGAATTGCAGAAAATATCTACCTGGATGATGACCAACAAACTTACTCTCAATATTGATAAAAAATATTTTATCCAGTTTGGAAACAGAGCTACAAACGCACCACTTAACATAATGATAAACGGGTCCCCTATCACAAAACTCAGAGGGAAAATTCTTAGGAATCCATCTTGACAGTGGCCTCAAATTTCAGACACATATACAACAAATCTCCAAGAAAGTCTCAAAGACCGTGGGAATACTATCCAAGATACGGTACTATGTTCCACAACCAGCTCTCCTTACCCTATATCACTCACTCATTTACCCCTACCTCACCTATGGAATCTGCGCATGGGGCTCTACATCAATAACTCATCTCAGACCACTAATAACACAACAAAAGGCAGCAGTTAGAATGATAACAAATTCTCACTCCAGGCAACATACTCCACCAATATTCAAAAACCTAAACTTACTCACCATACAAGACATCCATACTTTCTACTGTGCCTATTACATACATAGAACACTCTATGCAAATATTAACCCACCACTCAAACTTCTCCTTACCAATTTTAACAGGACACATGACCATAACACTAGACACAGATCACTCCTCGATGTTCCCGTGTCCATCTAACACTATGTAAAAACTCAATGCATATAAAAGGCACGAAAATTTGGAATTCATTACCTGCCATTGCCAAAGAAACCCTACCTGTACCCCAATTCAAAACGATGCTAAAAAACCACCTTCTCACCCAAAGCTAATTGCTCAATATCAAACATTCCCAGCAAAGTAGAATAATCACTTAACGTAAAAACCTGACTAATCAATTGAATGTAAAACCTGTTATGAATATTACATACTTAGCTAATTATTTCCACAACACTTACATTATAATGACCACGTAAACTAACTGCAATGCAATTAATTGTTTCAAATTGTTATCTCACTCAATTAGTTGCATTGCTACAATTAATTGATATGTTCAACTTATATTCAAACTTTATAACTTAGATATGCAACTTTACTTATTTTATAAATTATCAACCATAACTTTTTACCATGTAGTCTAGAATTAAGTAGTCCTAAGAATGCCCGCAATGCACAACATATTAGGGGCTTTTGGCATATACATCTCATTAATAACTAAGTAATAACTATGTAATAACTATGTATAACTAGGTCTACCATATATAATTGTACAATGTCTCAATAAAGTATTTTATTTTTATTATTTTAAAGTATATACATTGCACCTTACCTTGGTCTCACAGGCCACATAAGTTACGTAAAAAAAAAAAAGTGAAAAAATAACAAGAAATCTACGAATGGAAGTAAACAAATGTTTACCAAGTGAGTGGCATGAGCCATATGCGGCTCATTTTCTGCCAACTTTACACCTCCATATCTCGGTAAATATTGATGGCAAAAATCTGTTTTTAGGATAAAAACAATCAGAAAAATAATCTTAACATTGTGATAAGAAAATTTTTTTTTTTTTTTTTTTTCGAATATTTCCCGACATAGAATGACAGTTTCAGAAAGGGTTCTCCGACAGTCAAAGGGTTAATGTACATTGAACATTTGTATAGATTTAGCCGGACACAGGGAATGTCACAGAGATTTTTGTTTCTGGTGTTGTGCCTATGGGTCCTGTCACAACTATCAAGAAAGCATTTTAGTTCAAGGTAAATATTGGAATTTATGATTCTGTACATGTAGGTTGCACAGTTGTAAGTGTGGATGTTCTGAACAGTGAGTAAATTTAGGTCTTTGAAGAGTGGGGGGGAGGATGTTGCCTGGGATTGGATTGCATGATAATTCTTACTGCGGCTTTTTGTTGAGTTAATATTGATTTTAGGTGGGTTGTTGCTGTTGATCACCAAGCACTTATGGCATAAGTGAGGTAGGGATAGATGAGTGAATAGTATAGTGTGAGTAGGGCTGATTGCGGTACATAGTAATGTATAGAGAGGATCCCAACCGTTTGGGATACTTTTTTTGCTATGTGGTTGATATGGGTGCTGAAATTCAGGTTGCTCTCAAGGTGTAGGCCCAGGAATTTGCCCTCATTGTGTTTAGCAATAGGAGTGTTGTCAATCATTATGTTCAGTTGTGCAACTGAAGAGAGTGACCAGTTTTACCAAAGTATAGAAGAGGTTCATTTTATTTCAGAGAACTTATGTCTAGAATATCATTCAAATCTCATTAATATTGACACTCATAAGAAATAAAAACCAGAATAGCAATAGATTTGGGTGTGAGAAAACCATTGAGCCAGAAATTGAATCTGTTTTCAGATGCTAATCTTTAAAAATGTTCGATAATTGAAACCCAGGAATGAGGAAGCTCATGAATTTGTAGGAACAACTAAATAAACTTTACTTTCCCAGGTTTCTTTAATAGTTTCTATTCCTAAGACCTGAGTAAGGGGGTAATGATTTCTGGAAGCATTAACATGTACAGTGGTCCCTCGGTTTTCGTGCATCTCCAAACTCGAACATTTATGTAAGTGTATTTTCGTAAGTGCTGTTGCAAGTGTATTTTTGGGGGTCTGAAATAGACTAACCTACGTGACATTATTTCTTAAGGAAGTAAATTCGTTCGGTAATGGCACTTGAGCAGCATTCTGGAACGAATTTTTGGCGAAAACCGAGGGACCACTGTATACTGAGGATTTCTTCCTCATTTCTAGTAAATACTATACCAGATCTAGTATTGATGGCATGTTTCCTGCTCCTACTGGAGATGCTTCTTTAGTGTACTGATTGACTTATTTGTTTTCCATTACAACCTCATATTTCATTCAAACTATATCTTTGTAATTGTAATCTCCGTTTATAATGATTTGGCTTTTTTTTTTTTTTTTTTTTTTTTTAGTACTCTAGTTCATTTAGTGCAGTAAGTAATTCCCCATTTATTTTGTCAGTTTCTTTTCACTCATGGTAGATTGTAAACATTTACGACTTTGCGTTACATGTCTTTATTTTTAATTTCAGTCAGTCATTAATATTTCACTTTTGTTTATGTTTCATGTCATTGCCTATTTGTAATTACATTTCTAATTTATATCTGAAGTGCATAACTATGCTCATAGTATCCTATTTTCAGTGTATAATTTATTATAATTTTCACTTAAATTTCTAGTGGTTGTAGCACTGTGGCTGTGTAATTACTGGTTCATAGTTACAGGAGCAGAGCTATGCTCATGGTATCCTGTCTGCATTGTTTAGTTTGTCATATGTATTTTTTTAAGTAACATAGGTGTATGTGTGTGTGTGTCAGGCCTGTGCTTGAAGTAATTGGTACTGGCAGCCCACAGTCCTCAGCCCTGAGTTGTCACTGCTCCTACTTGGCCACCGTTACACGAGGGGAAGATGCCTTGAACAGACTTTTTATTATCAATATGACTGAAAAAAGGTGAGTGACTTGTTCACAAAGATTACTGGATAGGCCTTTGAATTTATTGTACTTACTCTTGTGCAGTTCGGCCATGATTTTAAAGTTAAATATATGTACTGTAGTATAAACCTTGGTAACTAATACCGACAAATTGGTTTAAAAAGAAACGTGAGCACACACTAGAAAAAGTTTATTAGAAAACGTTTGTTCGTGTGTCTTTTTAAGCCAAAGCCAAATACAGTGGTACCTCTACTTACGAGCAAAATTTGTTCCAGTCAGCTATTCAAGTGCCGATGCCGAAGAAATTTTAGGTTAATCTATTTCAGACCCCCAAAAATACACTTACAAAAGCACCTACAAAAATACGTACACTTACATATGTAATTGTTCGAGTTTTGAGCTGCTCGTAAGTAGAGGTACCACTGTACAGTTATACCTCGAGTTACGAGCAGCTCCCAACTCGAACAATTATGTAAGTGTATTTTTGTATTTTTGGAGAGCAGATGATAGAGTGGGAGAGGCTCTGTCAAGAAATTTTGCTGAAAACAAGAAAAATTTTTGGAGTGAGATAAACAAGTTAAGAAAGCCTAGGGAACGAATGGATTTGTCAGTTAAAAACAGAGTAGGGGAATTAGTAGATGGGGAACTGGAGGTATTGGGTAGATGGCCAGAATATTTTGAGGAACTTTTAAATGTCGATGAAAAAAGGGAGGCGGTAATTTCATGCACTGGCCAGGGAGGTGTAACATCATTTAGGATTGAAGAAGAGCAGGATGTGAGTGTGGGTGAGGTGCGTGAGGCGTTACGTAGAATGAAAGGGGAGGGTAAGGCAGCTGAAGCTGATGGGATCATGACAGAAATGTTAAAAGCAGGGGAGGATATAGTAGTGTTGGAGTGGTTCGTATTTTTGTTTAATAAATATATGTAAGAGGGGAAGGTACCTAGGGATGGGCAGAGAGCGTGTATAGTTCCTTTATATGAAGGGAAGGGGGATAAAAGAGATTGTAAGAATTATAGGGGAATAAGTTTACTGAGTTCTAGGTAGTAGGTTGGTAGACAGCAACCGCCCAGGGAGGTACTACTGTCCTGCCAAGTGAGTGTAAAACGAAAGCCTGTAATTGTTTTACATGATGGTAGGATTGCTGGTGTCTTTTTTCTATCTCAAACATGCAAGATTTCAGGTATGTCTTGTTGCTTCTACTTACACTTAGGTCACACTACACATTCATGTACAAGCATATATATATATACAGTGGTACCTCGAGTTACGATATTTTTTCGTTCGAGAATGCTGTTCAAGTGCCATTACCAAACGAATTTATCCCCATAAAGAATAATGTAAAATAGACTAGTCCTTTTACACCCCCAAAAATATACTTACAAAAGCATTTAAAAAAATAAACTTACATAAAAGGGCGATTTTGGGGACCATCGTAACTCGAGGTACCACTGTATATATACACACCCCTCTGGGTTTTCTTCTATTTTCTTACTAGTTCTTGTTCTTATTTCCTCTTCTCCATGGGGAAGTGGAACAGAATTCTTCATCCATAAGCCATGCGTGTCGTAAGAGGCGACTAAAATGCCGGGAACAAGGGGCTAGTAACCCCTTCTCCTGTATATATTACTAAATGTAAAAGGAGAAACTTTCGTTTTTCATTTTGGACCACCCTGCTTCGGTGGGAAACTGCCGACGTGTTGAAAGAAGAAGAAGAAGTTTACTGAGTATACCAGGTAAAGTGTACGGTAGGATTATTATTGAAAGAATTAGAGGTAAGACAGAGAGTAGGATTGCAGATGAGCAAGGAGGCTTTAGAGTGGGTAGGGGATGTGTAGATCAAGTGTTTACATTGAAGCATACAGTGGTCCCTCGGTTTTCGCCGAAAATTCGTTCCAGAATGCTGCTCAAGTGCCATTACCGAACGAATTTACTTCCTTAAGAAATAATGTCACGTAGGTTAGTCTATTTCAGACCCCCAAAAATACACTTGCAACAGCACTTACGAAAATACACTTACATAAATGTTCAAGTTTGGAGATGCACGAAAACCGAGGGACCACTGTATATGTGAACAGTATTTAGATAAAGGTAGAGAAGTTTTCATTGCATTTATGGATTTAGAAAAGGCATATGATAGAGTGGATAGGGGAGTAATGTGGCAAATGTTGCAAGTGTATGGAATAGGTAGTAAGTTACTGAATGCTGTAAAGAGTTTTTATGAGGATAGTGAGGCTCAGGTTAGGGTGTGTAGGAGACAGGAAGATTACTTCCTGGCAAAAGGAGGTCTTAGACAGGGATGTGTAATGTCACCATGGTTGTTTAATATATTTATAGATGGGGTTGTAAAAGAAGTAAATGCTAGGGTGTTGGGAAGAGGGGTGGGATTAAATTATGGGGAATCAAATGCAAAATGGGAGTTGACACAGTTACTTTTTGCTGATGATACTGTGCTTATGGTAGATTCTAAAGAAAAGTTGCAAAGGTTAGTGGATGAGTTTAGGAGGGTGTGTAAAGGTAGAAAGTTGAAAGTGAACATAGATAAGAGTAAGGTGATGAGGGTATCAAACGATTTAAATAAAGAAAAATTGGATATCACATTGGAGAGAGGGATTATGGAAGAAATGAATGTTTTCAGATATTTGGGAGTTGACTTGTCAGCGGATGGGTTTATAAAGGATGAGGTTAACCATAGAATTGATGAAGGAAAAAAGTTAAGTGGTGCGTTGAGGTATCTGTGGAGACAAAAAACGTTATCCATGGAGGCAAAGAAGGGAATGTACGAAAGTATAGTGGTACCAACACTCTTATGTGGGTGTGAAGCATGGGTTGCAAATGCTGCAGTGAGGAGGCGGCTGGAGGCAGTGTAGATGTCCTGTCTAAGGGCAATGCGTGGTGTAAATATTATGCAGAAAATTCGGAGTGTGGAAATTAGGAGGAGGTGTGGAGTTACTAAAAGTATTTGTCAGAGGGCTGAAGAGGGGTTGTTGAGGTTGTTTGGTCATTTAGAGAGAATTGATCAAAGTAGAATGACTTGGAGAGTGTAGGGGAAGGAAGGCGGGGTAGGGGTCGTCCTTGAAAAGGTTGGAGGGAGGGGGTAAAGGAGGTTTTGTGGGCGAGGGGCTTGGACGTCCAGCAAGCATGTGTGAGCGTGTTAGATAGGAGTGAATGGAGACGAATGGTTTTTGGGACCTGACGAGCTGTTGGAGTGTGAGCAGGGTAACATTTTGTGAAGGGATTCAGGAAAACCAATTAATTGATTTAGTTGGACTTGAGTCCTGGAAATGGGAAGTACAGTACCTGCACTTTAAAGGAGGGGTCTTGGATAGTGACAGTTGGGAGAGACTATTCTCAGCTGTCGTATCTGAGTGCCTCTTCAAAGACAGTGATTATGTATGAGTGAGGTGAAAGTGTTGAATGATGATGAAAGTATTTTCTTTTTGGGGATTTTCTTTCTTTTTGGGTCACCCTGCCTCGGTGGGAGACGGCCGACTTGTTGAAAAAGAAAAAAAAAATTGCAAGTGCTTTTGTAAGTGTATTTTTGGGGGTCTGAAACGGATTAATCTAATTTTCATAATTCCGTTTGGGAACAAATTCATTCGTTATCAGCACTTGAACAGCCTTCTGGAACGAATTAAGTTCGTAACTCGAGGTACCACTGTATAAGTTTCCCCTCACTCTATGTAATCTTCCTCTCTGCAAATTTGTTATTATGTAATATCACATTTCTTTTGGCAAGTTCATATGTGTAATATACATTTGCTGTATGTGATTGGTGCTCTTTACAAAATGTTTTGAAATTTCTATTATGTGGATAAGTATTTATAGCCTGACTGAGTTTAATACAGCTGCCATGGTCTTGGAACAACCATGGCATAAAGCAAGGGATATCTGTAGGAAGCAAATATTATCCTTTGATCTGTGAGTCTCAGCATTTCAAAAGTCTTATTTTAGTATTTTATTTTCAAAAATTATGTACCAGTAAAAATTACAATCCTCCCAGAAAATACTGGACAACATGAAATTAATATTATCTTGTATGTTTGCATTGTTAACATAATTCTAGTTATACTATACTACTTTTTGCACTATATAAATAACAGATATATGTGGCTATATTCTCCATGGGGAAGTGGAACAGAATTCTTCCTCCGTAAGCCATGCGTGTCATAAGAGGCGACTAAAATGCAGGGAGCAAGGGGCTAGTAACCCCTTCTCCTGTATATATTACTAAATGTAAAAGGAGAAACTTTCGTTTTTTCTTTTGGGCCACCCCGCTTCGGTGGGAAACGGCCGACGTGTTGAAAAAAGATGTGGCTATATATTTTGGCATCCTCTAACATGTATAGTTTGTAAAGTACATTAACTTCTTTTGAATCTTAATTATATTTAGTAATCTTGGTAAGTTAATTGTACAGTAATGTGCAGGAAAATTTACAAATCTGTTTTTGTTATTTGATCCCAGTGTTTACTGGAAATTTCTTATGTAAAAAAATATATAGGATATTAATTTGTAAAATCTGTAGCTTCATATTCATTTGGTTTGTTCACTATATTAATGAATTAAAATTTCCAGGTTCTATTTGTTGAAAAGATTGATTGAACCATGCACAGCTTTGTTATTCCACCCTTACCAAGAGAACATCCTCTTTCTTGCTACAGCTTCATGTAAAGTGTATAGTATTAATGTAGGTAAGTGCTACTGGCAACACCTTACACTTTTTTTAGATGACCGAGACCTTTTGCAGGATGGTAAAGAAATCTTAAGGGGCAGTAACACCTGTCTGCGAGCGCGAATAAAAAAAAAAATCGAAAAATTATGAAAATTGAGTTAATCTTATAGAAAAATAGCTTAACTCTCTGGCTACACAATGGTACAAGACTCAATGTAATACGACGTTTCTACAAGGAATTATAGTCATTTATATCATGTATGGTGACGGCGATGTGCGCAGCTCGCCTGCTCTTGGCCCGTATATTTTTAGAATTTTTTTCCATTTTTTTTCTTTACTGTTTCGTGTATTATTCATTCTAATGGTGTAATTTACGATTTGGCATCATATGAGAGTGGGCGGAGCTTATACGTAGTCTACCAGCCAATCAGGAACGATCTGGGAATATTTGCTGACGTCAGCAGAATTCCCACTCTGAGAGCACCATATATTATTTCATTATTATGCTAATATCAATTCTACGGCTTATTTATCTATCACAATTGATCTAATATGAAATAATAAACACTATAAATAACATATAAACATGTTATATGCTCCAGCATGAATAAAAATGAGCTCTAATATAGTGCGGTCTCTATCAGCAATATGAGTATAAAAATGATTCCCCTTCCTATAACATTTTCTTTGGCCTGTGTGTAAGAGAAAACGGTGTGTAGAGGCTAACTACACTAAAACATTAGTTTTACAAAGAAAACATTGAAACAAGTGATTTTTTCGAAAATAACAAAAAAAATTCCCGAGGCGGGTGGCCGGCGCCGCTCCAGGCACTTTCCAGGCGAATATCTCGGAAGTAAGTTATTGACTTATTTTACTTTGTGGAGTTTTTACTGTTTGATTAAATGAAATAATATTCACAGGAATGGTAAAAATATGATTGTTCTTATTTTTAAGAACGCACTTTTGTAAATATTCCAAATATTTTGGGATTTATTTGGGATTAAAGGGCATATTTTTTTTCAACATTCAAACAGTTACATGCTTTATTTTTTTGTGGAATAAAGATAAGATGTTTACAGGAAAGTACATCCTCAAAAAATCGTATTAGCAGTGTTCTTTCGGTACCAAGTCTCAAAACAACCTTACGTAGTCACATATAGGATCGGGATCCTGCCAAACGTCCTGACATGAGATTTTCAGTAAATATTTTTTTTTTCAGTTGTTGTATGGACTATCTTATTGAATATTTTTTAAAACATACTGAGTGAACACTTCTATGTGTAAAAAAAAAATGAAAGAAATTCGACGAACAGAAAAAAAAAAATTGAAGCTCGGTGACAGGTGTTACTGCCCCTTAAGGCTCATTATGATTATTATACTGAAGAGGATCCCAGTGGGAGGTCAAAATATACAGAGTTTCTATAGTTCTGTTTCCATGTGGACTATTATTGAGCATTACACTTTGTAATATAATAATAATAATAATATAATAATATTTTTATTTCGATGCATGATACAAGTGTACACTGTTATTGGTAGTTACAATTATAAAACTGTAATGCAAGGAGAGCCACTGGCATGCCATGGCATTAGGGGCAGTTTATTCTAAAGACTTATTCACTAAGTACTTAATGCTAAAGAAATTGATTGAGTTTAATCTAGTTCTGTATTATTTTAAATTATAATATGATTATACATACTATTAAAAGACAATACAAGAGAAATTGGTTGAGTTTAATCTAGTTGTATATTTTATTTCAAGTTACAGTATGTTGATGCTATACTAGTATAATAAAAATACTAGAAAAATTTATTGAGTTTCTTCTAGTTATATATTTTATTTCAAATTAACAAAATGATGATACTATAAGATTTTAAATGACATATGATGATATGAAATTGCAACAAGTGTTAAGGAGGATGAACATATCAAATTGAGATTATCTTAAGTAAAATAATATTGGGTTTGAAAGTTTGTTACAGTATGAGTACAGTGGTACCCCGACTTACGATA